>MU184765.1:0-42693 GCA_016904865.1 Pissodes strobi
TTTTTTTTTATTTGCAGGTAGAAGGGGCGAAATTGATTTTAAATGGCGGAAGTTTTGAGTGAACTTCCACCTGGGCCCTTGGACCATTACCGTGAAAGAGCTTCGTTTGACTGGAAAAAGTTGAAGATATTTCTGTTCGGTGAAGAAGAAGTTCGGTATATGGTAAGTCTACCTAACTAACCCAAACTATATCAGTATTTCAGTTAAGCGTGAATTGAGTTAGAATAAGGTCAATAATTCATGTATATTTTTAAGTTAACCGAGAATTAATAATTAATGCCAAAAATATAATTGCAATTCAAAACCGAGTCAAGCTGGCATATTATACTTTATTCTAAGCTAATATAATAATAGGTATCTAATATTGAATGCTAAAAACAAGTGTTTTAACCATGTCAAAAAAGGCAGGAACGCACTAGCTTTTAACTAAAAAGCCTCAAAATATTTCATGGTATATAATGTTTCAAATTCGCCATTAAATTGCTTGTACTTCCGAAAACATTAACGGTTTTATTTAATGTACAACCTATCCTCGAATTTACTATTTATTTTATTATTGTGTTGATGGCCTTGTGTTTCTATTTGGTAATATTCCATTTAAACGAATTGAATAACTGTAAAGTTCATTACAGAAAACATTGCAGATTATAAATTATAATAAAAGTACATACAAATGGCTAAATTAAACTAATAATCAATCCTTAACTGCCGACGTCAAATATTTATCACACTATCCACGTCGTGCGGCCACACTGACCGCTTTCTCTTTTCTAGCTTAATTCACATATATTTAGTATTTTTATGCATCATAATATGTATCAACACATGCATCAAGACATTAATTATACGAAAAAAAAATAATAATAAAATTAAGAATTGTACTAACCAAAAATATATGTATTTTCCCAAGTTAATAGTTAACTTAATGCAACTGAACCAAATTAAAAAAAAAGATCAGCGTAATCATAAAAATCACACACTTCAAAAGTTACAGATTTTGTTTGCAGTTTACGCTCAATTTTTGGTATAATCACGCATATTAACTCTCCAACTAGAATATATAAAACTAGTTCTAGTACTAGGCGTTGTCGTGTCCTCAGTAGAGAGCCATAGCCCAGGATGATTCTCATTTTGGGGCAGCCGGCGTAGATTCTCATTTGGGGGCAGCCGGCGTAGATTCTCATTTAGGGGCACTCGGGGTTGATTCTCATTTGGGGGCACTCGGGGATGATTCTCATTTTGGGGCAGCCGGCGTCGATTCTCATTTGGGGGGCACTCGGGGTTGATTCTCATTTGGGGGCACATATAATGGCAAAAAGATATTTGATCACATTCCTAGTTTCTTAAAAACATCACCAACTACTAGACATTTTAGAAAAGCACTAAATTATCTTTATCTTCGAGTGTTTCTACCTGATTGGGCAAGATGGCATCGATTATAAAATTTAAAAATATATAATTTTATTGTTTTCAGGGTGAGATAAATATAGTTCCAATAATATGTATATACATATTGCTTGGGGCGTTTGAGATATTTGAATCGGTCAATGCAGAAAATAAATATATCCATGAGTAGTAGTTTTGATTAAATCACAAAAAAACTATTTGTGAGGTGCAATATGGGACACAAAAATTTGAGATTGGTTTTTTCTGTACTACATGTAGTTTTACGTAATATTCTCAATGATGACTATTTCTTTCCTCTGCAGCTTCTTGAGATCATTTGTAGGACTTTTTAGTCCAGTTTCTGAGAGTATTCTAAAATACTTTGTTTAAATATTAAAATGAATTAAAAATTTGACTTTATAGGTGTGTTGTCTTATTCAGCATTTACGGAATACTAGCGTCTAATTTATGAGGGCGGATAGAAACGTAGGGATTTTTAAGTGAACTATTAATAATAAGCCGACAACGTGATGGCAAAATGATTTTTGCCTAGTCTTAGTTTTGATATCTTTTCATTCCTGTAAGGAGTTTGAATCTTATGCAAAATCACCTACTATTGCAAATACGAAGGTTTTCTCTCACAAAAAAAACTCTATAATTTATGAGAGTATAAAAATATTTAAGCATTTACTTGGAAACATAAAATAAATATCGCTATGAAAGCTTTCGTATATCTGTGAAAAACTATCTAGTCGCCAAAGCATACTATAGTATTGGTGAATTTTAACAAGATTAAATGTTTTACTGGTAGATATAGTCAAAGTCAAAGTGCTTTATTGTAAAGAAATAATTACAGTATCTATTTACAAAGCAAATTAAAATAAGTCCTTAACCATATTACGATACAATTATAAAATCTCATAAAAAAACCTAACCCTAACATATGTAAAAATGAGACAATAAAAACAACTAGAACATTTATCAATTAAAAAGAACTAGATAAAAAACAATATAAAATTTTAAGCTTTAAAACCTACAGTCGATCCACAAAAATCATTCAGGCTGTAGTAGGCTTTTGGGATTAAAACCTTTTTTTAGTGCTTTTCTAAAATGTCTAGTAGTTGGTGATGTTTTTAAGAAATTAGGAATGTGATCAAATATCTTTTTGCCATTATATGTGCCCCCAAATGAGAATCAACCCCGAGTACCCCCCAAATGAGAATCGACGCCGGCTGCCCCAAAATGAGAATCATCCCCGAGTGCCCCCAAATGAGAATCAACCCCGAGTGCCCCCAAATGAGAATCTACGCCGGCTGCCCCCAAATGAGAATCTACTGCCCCAAAATGCGAATCATCTTGAGCTATGGCTCTCTACTGTCATCTTTTAATGCAGAATTTGTTGACTGTACTTTCTTCTTTAACTCGGGTTTCTCCGATCATGACGCAGTATTAACAGAATTTTCGGTAAAATCCAAATGCTAAATTGCTTCACGCAAATTATGCCGTGTTTTGTCGGACTAAAATTTTCTAAATTTTGAGCACCTATATCTAACAACTAACTGGGTTGTCCTCTCTCATGATACCGAATTTTCTAGATTTATAAAAACTCTATCTACTCTGGCGTTCATGTCCTCTTAGGCCTATTAAAATTAAACAACATAAACCCTGGTCAACTAAAGGCTTAACCACATCAGCAAAGAACATGCATTCATTGTCTCACCTAAAAAAATACTCGGACAGCGTCTTCTTCCATGATAAGCTGAAACTTTACAGAAGAGTTTAATCATAAAACTATAAAAGCTGCCAAGGACATTTATTATAACGAGAGGCTGGCTAAATCCGGTAACGTTGCTAAAGAATCATGGTCTATTGTGAATGACTTAAGGAATAAGACTTCTTCGTCTAGCATAATCGCTAATTCACCTGAGAATCTAAACAATTACTTTGTAAATGTGGCTAAAGATTTAATGAACACCATAACTCCTTCTCATGATCCACTTTCTAATGCTAATGTGAATTTACACAGTTTCTTCTTTACGCCTGTAGCATTTGCTGAGTTTTGCAATACAGTTAAAGACATTAAAAACAAATCCTCATCTGGGACTGATGGGCTTACTCTGAAAGTGTCCTCAAACCTGCCGGAATGCACATTAAACCATCTTACTAGGTACTTTAATTAACAAGTCATTCCAAAATAGTTTTTTTCCAAACTGTCTTAAGATGGCAACAATTATTCCTTTGCATAAAGGAGGAGATAAAGACCAATCTTCAAACTATCGCCTTCCCATATTATCGAAGATCATTGAAAGATTGGTTAAAAAAGGCTTCTATCTTTTCTCTCTAAATATAAAATACTTACTACCCATCAATTTGGATCTTTAAGTAACAAATGCACAAATGATGCTATGTTTTCCCTCTTTAATTATTTATACTCCAACCTGAAGAACCATCACTCTACAGCAACAATTTTCTATGATTTCTCTAAAGCTTTCGATTGTGCAAATCATCATATCTTAATTAACAAATTGCGCTACTACGGATTCAGAGGAGTGCCTCTCGAATGGTTTAAGTCATATCTTAACAACAGAAGTCATCTTGTGAGGGTTGATACGTCGATGTCTCCTTGCAAGCCAATAGATTGTGAATTACCCCAGGGCTCAGTACTATACCCTATTTTCTTTCTACTGTTTGTCAACGACATTGCTTGTCTGGATATTAGCGGTAAAGTATGTCTCTTTGCGGACCATACTAGTTTCACTTGGAGCAACCCGCATGTTACGGCGCTTCACAAAACTGTATCTAGTGACTTAATCACCATTATCGCATTTAAAGCATGGTGCTATTTTAATCTCATGTGCCTCAACGTTTCTAAAACTAAAGTTTTGTCATATAAAAAATAGTACGTTGCAATCTTTTGTACTTAATAACACCACTACTGACCTCGTTGAATATGTGAAATTCTTGGGGTTTGTTGTGGACAACCATTTAAGGTGGGACTTGCACATCGATGCCTTAGCAACAAAAATAAGTTCTGCCTGTTTTGAGATGAGAAGGGTTTCCAGGGAGCTTAACTTGTCAACTGCTAGAACAGTCTTTTATGCCCTTTTTGACTCGCATCTCCGATACGCATTTCCATTCTGGGGTACGTGTTGTGCGACTTAATTTGGGCGTATTTTCAAACTACAAAAGAAAGCTGTTCGATACTCATTGAGACTAAACAGTAGAACTCACTGCCATGAATTCTTTAAAAGATTTAAAATATTAAGTCTTCCTTCCTTATTCATATTTGAATCCGTTTGCTTAATCCGCAAGCACGTATCTGTTATTACAGAAAGGCCATCTCACAACTATCTACTTAGGAATACGGAGCATGATCTTTATCTGCCAACCCCACGCTGAGAGTTAGTTAAAAGCTCTATACTGCACAATGCAAAAAAATGCACAAATATCTGCCATTTGAAATGAAGTCAATACCATCTTTCTCGCTTTTCGCAGAGCTTTGAGATCTTACTTACTGGAGAGAGCTTTATACGCAGTGAACAACTTTTATATTAATGCTTAATTTTGAGCATCTTACACACTGGTTTAATGTTTAATATTTGGTGTTTAGTATTTGATGTTTAAATGGTTAAATATTTTAATATTTAATATTTTATATAATATTTCAGGAAATTTTGACCACGTACAAACTGCACAATTGTATAAAGTTTTGTATAGCTTGATTTTTCTTTTTCTTTTCATTGTATGCTTCTATTTGTGTTTTTATATGTTTTGTATGTTTTGAACTCTAGCTCTAGCTTTGTCTACAAATTGTGAAATTTTTTGACAATAAAGCATTATTATTATTATTATTATTATTATTATTATTATTATTATTATTAATTTTGCACTGCATTCTAAGCATATAACTTTATGGTACAAAAAGCAAAGATGGAAGGTCTTTCTTTTGATTCTTTACGCTTTTCTAATATCTCTTCTTGATAAGCAATGATTGGATTATCAAGAATGCCCAGTAAGCTTCTAATATTTGCCCTCAGCTGACAAGGTATACGAACATTTTGCAATTTCCTTTCGAGCTATGGTCTTACTAACTGATCGGCGAGCAATTTAGAGAAGTCTGCTTTTTCTAGGGTTGGGTTATTTTTATACAATCGGTGAAGTACATGTGCATTTGTACCACTAATATCAAGCATTCTAAAGAAAAGCACCATTAACCAGTGTTGTTACGTCCGAGTACGTTGACTTGTAGGGTACTTCGCACATTTCTCGTCAAGTGCATCGACCCCTCCTTTTGTGCAATTGCAAAAATATATAATTCCTGGTTGGTTCATGTCTTCATCAATCGCATTGATGAAACAAGAACCACTGCTTTATTTTTTTCGGCACAAAAGGAAGTAATGTCATATTGTTTGTAAAACCATAGAGCGCTGAGCCAACCTTTATATTTGAATTGGCTAAAAATTCAGCGGGAATTTCCCTTCTGTCTTTTTCTCATTGTGCCTACGTATGTAAGCCCTCTAATTCGGGGTTGATAAACTAATTCAATTGAGGAAAGCCAATAGCGGTTATAATTCTGTTTGAATTAAAGATTGGTTGTGCCTACTTTGTATAGGCTTACTAATTTTTTTATGCACAGCATTTCCAGGATTCCAGGCCATATTTACATTGCTTCACAGGCATGTTCATTTTGAACTTGCAGCTGCCTCTGGAAGATGCATATTTCGTCACACAACAATTGGCTCCAATAGAATATGCCGCCTGGGAATTGACAAAAAATTGGTTAAACATTTTTGATATGGCCAAACAGGATCTTCTCTTTGTCTCTCATGTCGGTCTTCTGAGTCGTCAAACCGCAAACGCAAACACACCAGCAAAAAAGCAAATCTATTTTTACTTATGGCGCAGCGAAAAATTTCTCTTCCGGTTCCATCAGTGGCAAAGATTCTTTCAGTTTTTTCATGATCTGAAACGAACACAGCTGTGTAAAATAGAAGACCAATGAATGCCTTTTGCTCAGTCGTATCTAAATCCTTTAATTAAGGTCGAAAACTCCTTGTATATTTTATCTTTTATCTTTCAATTTTTACTACATAGTTCAAGAGCATTTGCTGAATTTTCCAACCTTGCAGAAGGTTGTAAACCAGGCAGTTGCATTATAATATTATGTTTTAGAGTTATCTCCTTGTAGCATTCCAGTTCACTTTCTTCATCGGATTCATTGCTCATGACTTTACATTTCCTTCTTTCTCTTTTCTTATACCTTCATTTTCCAGTTCATCACATTTCACTTTAAATTCAGATTCTGTATCATGTTCACTGAGTTCATTGGTTTGTTCATCAACATCATTTTGGTCAGAAAAATCATTTTGGTCCTCTTCATACCACTCCTCTTCATACCAAACAAACCCAAACATGTTTCGTTATATTTAGGATCCAATACCCTCACTTTCCATGATGTCAAGTCCAAAGGCAATAAGACGAAAGTACCCTTTTTTCCTCTTACTCTTGTTCTATACTAACATTCTGGTCGCAAAGGTCGAGCCATGTTTTTAATGTATTTGTAAATATATGCGGCTGCTTAACAGTATTATTTTTGTTCTCTTTTCGGCTGTACCTTTGAACATTTTGTGGTGGATTTGCAGAGATAGCGTTTGAAGCAATATACACATTATTCCAATCACACCATTTCGTTACACTTATATTTTTATCTTTAACTAACTTATACTCATAATAACCCCGCTCATACATTCATCTATACTGTTGTGTTGAATTTAAGAATTCTAAAAATTTCTTGTTTATGGCATTGAAGAATGGTCGAACTTTGGCGAATTTATCTGATATGTCAAAATTGTCGTTATCGCAGCAATGAAGATTGGACATTATAAATTCAAATCTGTCTCTAGACATCGCTGTGGAAACCACTTCATTGTGTGTTGCCGTTTCGTCGGAAGTAACGTCAGCATCTTTGATTTTCTTAGCGGCATAAAGGTTAGAATATTTGACAAATAAATCAACAATTTCATCGTCGAAAAGTTGTAAAATAACTCTACTGCAGGCTTGTTATTGTTAACGGTGGAATACACTGGCCATTGTACTTCATTCAATTTTATGTCGTCGTCAGCCTAATCATAACTTTGTGTTTTTTGTAACTTAACTGAATATTGGACAAAGAGATATCGTCAAAGTGGCCAGCCATTTCAGCTTCAGCCATGAGTTGAGTGCCTGGTAGATTGTTAACGGACAAAAAATCTTGATCGAGAATCTTCGCCTGTAACTTCATTAAAGGCACTAGGGAGTTATCACTAACATCATTCTCCTCGAGACTGGCCAATAATTCATGTAGAGTCAATCCTCTGAATTCGAAACATATTTCATTAAATGTACCCATGTTTCTATGGTCCTTTTGCAATATATCGAAGGAATTCGCCAGAGTTTGGCATGACGGACTGCTCATCAAATTGCCGTCCTTCGGACTGCCAGCGTCTTTCTGCACATGGCTTGCCAATTTCCTTAAAAACCGATCTCTGCACGTTGCAGTTGATGGACACATCTCAGACACATTCACCATTAATGCAGCTGTGCCTCAAGGCGCAATACTTCTCCCAACTCTGTTCCTCATCTATATTAATGACCTGCTGACCGAAACCAATAATCCTGATTACAGTACCCTTGACTCCCAATTTAGAAAAACCTTTACCAGCGACTAAGACTTATCACCGCAGTCAAGAGCAGATTACAACAATTAATCAAGATCTACCAAGGAAGCCAATACAGCGAGCCTGACATCATTATGGCAGGATCGATCGTTTCTTCATCCTCGTCAATCGGACTACTGGGTGTCTGGGTCAACAGGAATATGTCCTGGCATGTTCACGCTGCTAACATCGCAAAATCAGCCTCGCAGAAGCTTGGTGCGCTATTTCGCAACGAAAACTGTACACACCGCAGCAGCTGCTCTTGCTTTACAAAGCGCAAATCAAACCGTGCTTAGAATATTGCTCACACATCTGGGGTGCAGCACCTAAGCACACCTTAAAGTCGCTGAATTCCATTCAGAAGAGAGCTGTGCGTCTTGTCGGCGACCCGGAGTTGACCCGGGATCGGGATAATTTGGAACACACCAGACATGTGGCCGAGATATCCTTTTTTTACAGATATTTTCACGGCAGAGGTTCCCAGGATTTGGCCCGCCTCATCCCGCCCCCAGCAACGCCTGTCAGATAGCTACGACAGATGGCAGAGCCCCCATTCGTCGTACACTGAAAACACCTAGAACATCGCTTTATAAAGACTTCTTTGTCTGGCGCACTGCTTCACTGTGGAACTCACTACCGGGACATTTGTTTCCCCCCAAATTACAACCTACAGCTATTCAATTTTTAAATACTATTCATATGCACTTTTAAAAAGACAATAGGGATATCTGGGTTAATAAAATTTAGCTAGTCTAATATATTCACCTACTCACTCAAATTTGTATTTTCAGCACAAACTCTACAATGAGCTGAAAAAATATCCTGAATTCCACCCAGCGAATAGGCCGCTTTCCTTCGATGAACAGCGCCATATTAGCTACAGACAAGCTGCTATAATAAGAGCGAACCAAGAAAAACTGTAAGTAATAGATATTAGAATAGCAAGGATGTATGCATGCAATCATAAGGTTCTGATTCGCCTCTAGCTCAGGGTACAAAATGACATAGGTTTTTTTAACCACTATGGTGGTCTCCAAAATTATAGAAAGCCAAACTATAAGCATATAAGCAATTTCCACCATCCCTGTCGGCATAATCGACGACGCATTTCGATCTGTATGGATCTTGTCAGGCCGATGAAGCCGCATGACAGAGATGATGGAAATTGCTTGGCCCGCGTCTTATGAACATACCGTGATGGGGCACAGTGGTATGATGTTAATAGCCCCAGGATTAGAGGCAAGCGAGCTGTTGTGTTCCTCATATGTTACTTGATATTACGTTGAAAAAGCACACAGAAAGCGACCTTCCGTTTCTGCAATACCAAGTATATATTTCTCCTACTTTTGACATTTTGCATTTTAAATACACGAGCAATCATCATCATCTTCTTCAGAAAGCAGGTTTATTTCTATTTCCGATTTAAGTTCTATGATCAACGTCTTAGCACAGCTTATTGACTAAGCTGTGGTCTTAGTTACCATTTTTAGAGAGCATGGCTTGGTTACTTTTTTATTTCACCTCTTCCAAATTAGGAACAGAATTCAGAACTGCTGGGCCTTGACGTTTTCGTGAGTTTGTTTCTCCTCGTCCTGGAGCGACTGCTCGTGCTGGTAATGGACTAAATTCTGCTAAAGTGATCCTAAGTGTCTCTTTAGTTTCATCGACTGACAACCCGTTTTCCAGTCGCTCCTTTACCATATGCCTCATCGGACAATATGCGAACTAAATCTATTCTTTCCATGCCATAACTTCTTGATATTGCCTAATCCAGAAATATGCTAAGCACTTAAGAAAATAGGGCTTCCGGGATATGTATTGGAACCTCGGAAGAAGTATTTTTCCATCTGGAAAATGTAAATCTCGGAACTTGTCTTTAGCTACTTATTAAACCCTTCTTCTTTTTTTAGATATCATCCAAAATTCAGCCAGTTTTGTAACTTCGCTCCTGCCGCTGTCGTAAAGGTTGGACTAAGTATAAAATTATTTACTGGAATGTTAGCGAAATTAGGAAGTGATAGACACAAACATCTGATCGAGCAAATAAAACAAGGAAAGGTAAATAAATGAGCGTTGAACCTATTTTGAGACAAAAAGCTAAGAAACACGTTGAGAATTAAGAACAATATAGCTCATTTGAGCTTTTCGCCTCGAAATGTGTTGAAGATGATTTTCTCAATTTTCTCGCCCATTCGATAAGCCCTTAAAAGATATTTTAAAAACCAATTAATGCTACTTACGCTTCATTTTAGATCAGTGGCTGCTTTTGCCTGACAGAAATTTCACATGGCACCAATGTGAGAGGAATGAGAACCACCGCCACATATGACAAAAAGACTAAGCAGTTTGTGATTCACACTCCAGATTTTGAGGCTGCTAAATGTTGGGCAGGAGGTAAATCGATTAAATCATTATCTTTTTATCTTGCCAATAGTATAGTAGTTTGGGTTAATATTTTTACTGAGTGAGCCTATAATGGAATCGTCTTTCTGCGAAATGTATTCTACATCGGCAACATTGACATTTTGATTTGGAAGTTGCTCCAGGACAAATGAATATTGATTCAATGATGACCGAGCTCCTATAGTTCCATCTTGTATCCAATACCAAATATTCAAGATATTAGTATTATACACCTCAAATAGAGGAGGCACTTCACCTGTTGTGCATTTACTTCCTCTGTTGACAAGACATTTTTTAGAGCCAGGGTTATCTGAAAGGTAGTTAAAAATTGTTTGGAACTCCTTCCAAAGTAGTTGAGACATTTGCAATATACTCTGTTAAAACTTCTTCATTTACCGATGCTCGAGCTGTCTTTTGTTTTGGCTGCAAATCGTGTAGACAATTATGGATGTCGTCATAGGAAAAGGCACACAAAAGTTCCTCCAGAGCTATTATTCTTGAAATCTGGGGCATTTTCCATCAAATAATGTTTAATAGTGCTGCGCTAATCCATTTGTGTTGAGGGAAAACCGAAGTCATTCATCTAAATTGTACAGGTCACAAAATTTCTTCCTTCGGAGACAACACTGTTCATTTGCCAGGCTTTTCGAGATGACAACCTTTCAACTTGTAATTTATGGTTCTGTTACTGATTCTGTACTGATCAGCTGCCTCCTCTTCAGTAAGGGTCCTGAATTTAACGGCTTCTAACTATTTCTTTCAATTGGTCATTTGTGTAATTTTTACATTATCGTGCACCAACTGTCCTTTTTTTCATGTAAGGCATCTGGAATTTAAAATAATCGAACTTCAACTAAACAGGAGCCGTTTAGGGTTAGTTTGGGTTAGTCATCATATGGATAATAAAAGGAAAAATGCAACCTCTCAAAAACTTTTAGAAGCTGATCCACATGCAAGAGTTCAACTTGAAAATCAACGCTTCTCCCACCGTTATCAGCGAACTAGCAATTGAAAATAGGTTAGACCCATAGACCATTTAGATGTAGAGTAGGTCACCTATGCCATGAAGCACAACGAGCTCTTATCACATGTTGTTGTAACCTGCTTTGATACCCAGAAGTTTGCACATTTTAGAGTCTTGTGCAAAGTAACCCAGTGCAATGGTATAAAATATGTTTTAAATCAGGATACTCCTTCTTTCTTAGTACTACTTAAAGGACAGCGTCCTCCATTGATAAATCAAGGCACGCTGAATTTTTTTATTTCTTCAATGTTCATTCATGCTTTAAAAATGAAATAGCAGGTGTATAATTTTTCCAATGGAATTCGTTATTACTTTCTCTCACCACTTTTAATAACAATGACAGACAAATAGTTAATAACGCCATTACGAACCGCGAATTTGCTGTGTGTTTGGCAATAATTATCCTTGATGTCGCGTAATATAATAATAGGAAAATTTTAATATTTAAAGCATTACGACATGGAATTGGTCCCATTTTTAATTTAAAATAAATGGTCCACGAAACGATTTTAGATTTATCATGGTCTACACGAGGCTGTAAGTACACCGCCCGTGAATAATGCAAAATATGTTTTGAAATAAATTAACACTTTAGTGGTTAGTTAAGGTAGGAACAGGAGAAAATGATAGACGGACTCCACGCTAGCGTTAAGTCAATTAGACTTTTCCATATAAAGAGCACGTTTGTCATCGGTTTGCTTATTAAAGGTTGCGAGCTTAATCATTTTGGAAAATAATTTGGAATTCAAATAATATGTGGCAAAGCATGGACAAATCATCAGTAGAATGGTAGTCGATGGAATAGCTTTAAACTATTCTGTGCAGGTTTTGTCGTGATTAGTTTCACATTATTGTTAACAATATGTTTTATATCAACGGTTTTAGAGAAAATTTGTAATTGATACTTTGTTTGAATTTCTATTAAATTAATCATGCAAATAAAAAAAAATTAAAAAATGGCATAGATGAATCGTTATTCTTCTTCTTCTACTTCTTTTTGTTATACTTTAGGAATGCAATTCTCCTTTTAATCTGAATTTGTTTTAACGAGGCATACTTGCGTTGTGAGTTACCAGCTGTCACTTCACTTCTTGGGTGATTTTCTTGATAGTCCTGTTCATGGTTTATGGAGTTTTCCGTTTCGCACCATCTTTACCAACCTTGTATCTGTTATTCTGGTTACATATATATTCGAATCGCGTGTTCTTGTTCTTGTCAATCGCATCACGTCCCTCTTATATACGTGCTTCTTAGTCTGTTTCACAATGTGCATTCTGCAATAATTATTCTGAGGACCTTTCGTTTCCATTGTTTTTAGTTGCCTTTTAGTTATGAAGCTGACAGCTCTGGCCTGGTGAAATAAGCACTGACTACACCTTTTTGCTTACCTACTGTATTAACGGTTCAATTATTGTTAATTTTCTTTTAAAACCAGGCTCGCAGTACCAAAGTTGATGTTTCAGATTCGATCTTGGTCGATTTTCTAAATAAACAGAGATGTGCTTGTAGGCATTATAATTTACCATTGGGGCTAGTTCTAAAGTGATTTTGCAAATAAAACAAAAACCTTTAGCATTATATGAATAATGCAAATAAGTTATTTTACCTGAAAACAACTGAAAGCTCATAAATAAACAAAATATAAATATTGAATGATCGTATGTAGTCTGTGCTACGATATGGAAAATATCAGTCGATGCTACGTATTGACATTGCAGGAATATCACAAGAATAATACCTTTAAAGCTAAAGCATTGCATAAACAGTTGTAATTCTAAACTAGTATATGATTATAAAAGCTGCGTTGCAGATACATACACTTAAATGTTCCTTAAAGTTCCTGCGGAACAGCTCAGTGTGAGCTCGGTTAGCTGAGATAAATCTGAGATGAAATAGAGTAATATACAAGCAATAATAACAGAATAAATATTATCTTAACGTCCATCTATAAGCTACTATGTACACTAGATTCCCCAATTGACGAGCAACGTTCAGCAGTTCATCTTCCAGCACATGGAAAGTCACTTAAATACTTACTAAGTCTCTATTGTGGCTTCTATATACAATGAACTTCTATTTCTTGCAATAAGAATGACTTGAATGTAGTAGTTTGAGATGGTATGCAGTTATTGCATAATAGCATGACATGGTTGCTTTTGTGAGTGCAGTTTTTATACACGCAAAAATTATTACTAAAACACGCTATGCAGGTAGCATAGGTAAGCTGAATTCCGCGTAGGGGAAATAGCATTTGTGCGATCTTGAATATTGGCAGACAAGTGCCTGGTAATCCTTATATTAGAATAAAGCCAGATTATGATTATGCTCTGATAAAGCATAGAGATATATTGGCAGACAAGTGCTGGGTACGCTAATAAAGCGTCTTACTGACTGAGAGAACATTGTAAACATGCGAGTTTAGTACTTGGGGCTCGAGACAAGACTCGATTGAGATGAACCCCCATGGGCGATTGCCATGGGGACGCTAGTACAGCCATGGTACAGCGTAATACTGACTTACAGAATAATGGCAGACAGGGTGCCGATAAATACCTTAACTTGTAGGTTTGAGACGACGCCGACAAACTGTTGCACTGGCAGGAAACCACAATGTCCCTTGAGTAGATATCTTGAGAGATTAGGAGGTCTTAAAATATGAAAACTGCCTGGCATGGCGCCAAGCGCCATGCCGGCGGGAAAGCGCCCTTAGCGCGTGCTATTAGGTTGGGATTCAATATCAAGACTTTACTGAATTCTAGAACGTGAGAACTAGATCAACTTGAAGGCGTTGACTCCTCCCTTTCTGGCGGGAGAAGATGCATCAACGCGGAACTAGAAAAGGGCAAATGATGTAACTACAGAGAAGTTATATGAAACTTAACATCAGCGATTGTCTAACATAAACTTATGCATTTTAACACGGATCTGGTCGAAATACGTTGACTAGGTTTAATAAATTCGATTATTAAAGATCAGAAATTTAAAGGAACTAACTTGCCTCCGTCTTCGCCGTGAAAGTTCAGTGATTGGCCGACTCGGCGTTGGTTGTGCGGCCGGGCTCAGATGAGGAAACGTTGTTACAACAGATGGCGATAGGAATATCGCCGGAGTAGCATTTAAAGATCCTTTACAGGCGTAGCCAACTATATCAAAATCGGCCTCTCCTATTGGTCGACCCATCTTGTATTACAATATGTCTTCGTGATGCAATCAATTTGTCACAAGAACTCTCGTGGTGTAGAGCTTTAGATTGTTGGGTTTCACCTGGACGGCACGGGTTCGGACCCCGTTGCTTTTTTTATTATTTTTTTAAGATTATGTTTCTAAACAGTTTTTTTTCTTGATTTTGGGTATGTCTTGGGTTAGATTGGGTTAGCACCTGGTTAGTTTCCTTTTCTTGAGCCCCCGTAGCGAGCGAAGCGAGCGGAGGGCCATGCGGATCGACCAATAGGAGAGGCCGATTTTGATATAGTCGGCTACGCCTGTAAAGGATCTTTAAAGGCGCCGGAGTACAGTGGCTTTCTGTAGAAAGCGCTGTGATTGGTCAGATGCCTTTTGAGGCCGCTTTGGTTTTAGCTATCTAGACTGGCTAATGCAGTGGATAAACGTTGTAACAAGAGATGGCGCTAGTAGTATCGCCGAGGTTTTTAAGGTTTCTTTGGAATGCGAGCACAGTGGCGTGTAATATTAAAATTGTACAAAATTAAATCGTTAGATTTGAGAACGTGTTCAAATGGTTTTTGAACAGTTGGTTGTTACTGATTAACGATTTGGGCAGCGGAAGATACATTTTGACTCATTTTTCCATGATTCCCGATCGGGAAGCGTAACGAGTTATCGAGCGTGAAGAATATTTCTGAACCAGTTTTTCTGAGTACCCATATTATTGGGCAGTGTAACGTGTTATCTGACGTGAAGATTTATATCTGACTAACTCTTTCCAAAAGGTTTTTAGCTTTTTATACCATCTTTCAAGGCTCGCTTCTTGTTTTCTTCCTCGAAAAAACTGGAATCGGCACGTAGCCCAGCTATTAAATTTTACTAAAAACACTTAGAATTCCTAAGTCGCCGAAACTTTAACCTCTTTTGTAAATTCTAACCGCAGTTTTAGTACCACAGCCTTTTCCGGATTAGGATAATTAAAATTGGTTATTCCAGTTAACATGATTTTTGCATTCCAATCACGGGTCTTTGACTCTCTAAATATTCTTAGCCGAAACGCCCCCTGGCTAAGGTTTTCTTTTTAGAGCAGAGTGTTGATGGAACTCTTTTTAAAGCGCGCAACTAGTGTGTGATAGTCCTTGTAGTTAATTCATCTAACAACGCGTTATAATGCAGTCGAGGAAAAACATAAAAGTTAGCAGCGATTCGGGTCTGACCTCGGGTCTTGTGAATCTAAACACAATGCCATTTATTTGGATTATATTCCAATAGTAAGTTGTATTATCTTTGTAATGCATATGATAGGTGCTATTTTTGCAAATTTTCCCAAATTTTCCTTAGGCAAAATAGCTTAACTTTGTGTCTGTCATTCTGGTTACATATCAATTCGAATCGCGTATTCTTGATCTGCTCAATCGCACCTCGTTCCTCTTATATACGGATTTCTTTGTCTGTCTACAATGTTCATTCTGCAATAATAATTCTGAGGACCTTCATTTTCGCCATTTTTAGTTGCCTTTCAGTTAAAATGCTGACAGCTCTGACCTGGTAAAATGAACGCCGATTATATCTTTTTGTTTCTTCTTCTTCTTCCTATGGTGCCATATCCATTCAATGGATGTTGGCGACAATCCTGGCAAACTCATCTCGATCTTGGGCGGCTCTAAATAGTGTATGAGCATCTAGGCCAGTCCAATCTCTAATATTCTTGAGCCGTGAGTGTTTTTTTTCTGCCTATGCCTCTTTTCCCATCTATCTTGCCTTCCAGTATTAGCTTCAGAAATTGGTACTTGACATTGCGAACAATATGCCCAAGGTAGGCGGCTTTTCTACGCTTAATGATTTGTAGAAGTATCTACCCATGCGTACTTCGTTGTTGGTAATGTGATCTGTCCAAGGTATTTTAAGAAGTCTTCTAAAAAACCCACATCTCTAGAGCTTCCAGTTTATTTATGATGTTTGCTTTAAGTGTCCATCTTTCGACACCATATAACAGCAATGAAAAGACGTACTCTTTTACAAAACGATACCGCAATTTTAAACTGAGGCTTTTATTACATATTAGATTTCGCATATTAAGGAGTGTCGTCCTTGCCTGCTCTATTCTGCTGCGAACTTCTATATCTGGGTTAAGATCTTCGATTATCCAGCTTCCCAGGTATCTGAGTTTGGAAACCTGTTGGATGAGTTTATCGTACACAAGGATGTTGGCACGGATGTTTGGTGTTCTGCTTATTGCCATTACCTTTGTTTTATCAATGTTAGTTCTTAGGGAAAGCTGTTCAGATTTCATTATTTTCGGTGATGTTTCGCTCACACTTTGATTGTCGAGTAATCTGGGACCGCCCACGTCGAGCAGTTTCTCGTTGCTTGTTATCATCTTGTTATTTTCATCGATAAGTCTTGTTATGTTCTTTGAAGTCCCATAGTCTCTATGAATGTTAAAATGGTCGTGTTTTCTTTCTAGATCCCCAATTTCTTCGCACTTGTTCTTCAACCAATTCCCTTTTGCTTCTCGTATCTTTTTTGTTATTTGTTTCTGTAGTTCTTTGTATTTACTTTGATCTTTGTTTTTATTAATTCGCCTCTGTTCGATTAGCTATAGGATTTCATCGGTTATCCATTTCTGGTTCTTCTTGTGGCTTCGTGGTGTCATTATGTTTTACGTGTCTATGATGATATTCTTGAAGTGATTCCAACTGTTCTCTATGTCCGCTGTTTCAATGATATTTACTACGTTTGGCATTTTTGCTTACCTACTGTATTAGCGGATGTTTCTTCATTTCTTGTTAATTTTCTTTTAAAACCAGGTTGGCAGGTCCGGTGTTGGTTACTACTAATTAACGATTTGGGCAGCGGAACATTCGTGATAGATAAATTTTGACTAATTTTTCCGAGGTTACCGGTCGGGCAGCGTTATGAGTTATCGAGCGTGAAGAATATGAACGTCTGACGTGATGAGTTTTATCCAACTAACCTTTTCCAAAGATTTTTAGCTTTTTATACCATCTTTCAAGGCTCGTTTCTTGTTTTCTTCCTCGAAAAACCTGGAATCGGTACGTAGCCCAGCTACTAAGATGTTTTAATATGAACGCAAGTCGGCGAAAATTTTAATGTCGTAATTAGCCTTTTGACATGTTTTGTAAATTCCAACCTCGGTTTTAGCACCACCGCCTTTTCCAAATTCGGATAATTTAAATTGGTTATGCCAGTTAACATGATTTTTGCATTCCGATTCCGGATATTTCACTTGCTGAATATTCTTAATAGACGGCCCCTCAGCCAAGGTTGTCTTTTTCGGGCAAAGTGTTGGAGGACATGTTTTTGAAGCACGCAACTAGTGGGTGAGAGTCCTTGTAGTTAGTTCATCTAATTACGCGTTATAACAGGCGAAAAAAATATATATAAAAGTCAGCTGGACTTTAGCGTCATAGGCAATCATGAGCCTTATACTGATTTGCTTTCGATGTCCAAAAATTGAGGTTTCTTTATTGAGGTTTTCAAAACTAGGTAACCTATACTCGTGCTCCAGAGTTTTGCTAACTTTCATTATCTTGTTCATGATGGCATTCCACAGCAGAAGCCTAAAGTTTTTTTAAACTCTTACTTTGATGTACACGTATTTTATTAATTTAGTATGTTTCTTGGTTACATCTTTCAGGGTTGAAACATATTTTAACTGCATGCGGACAAATGCTTTTATTAAATCGGAAAAATTGATAAATGCAGATGTGTTATATCCTAATGTTCATCTGGTCGTAGACATGTTTTTCCCAAGTACTGTTGCTTTCGCTCACAATCTTGTGGTGGCAAAAATACGTGGAACAATGCAACGATTACGGATCGAACCCGCCGAACAAATAAGCAAACTAATATAATCAGTTGACTCAACTAAATACCTATACTAACGAAGGCTAACTGAGAAAATAGCTTCGAATAATATACGAGAGCCTGATGCTATGTTGTTGGTATGGGCCAAAATAGGAACCAACATTCTAGGAGCAGCAGAGCAAGCACTTGGAAGGAGGACCATAAAGGAAGGAGGAAAATCAAACATAAAACCCAAGAGGTTAAAATATTAGCCGAAGAGAAACGGAAATCATATCTGCATTTAGATCCTATGCAATAACATACAATGAGTATAAATCTGAAAGGAACACGGCCAACGAGAGGATTCAAGCAATTAAAAGGAAACATTGGGAAAATTTCTTGAACGATATGGAGCACGACCTATACGGAGGACAAAGGAAAATATGGAATCTATTCAGAACTAAGAAAGAACTTATAAATGAACATATACAAAACACAAGGATAACGACAGAGGAGTGGGAAAGAAACCTTAAGGAACTCTACAGGCAACACAGGATACACACCAAGAGGGAGAAAACACCAACCAGACCCTAAATTGAACCATCCCTATAGAGAAAGTAAGACAACTGGCGGGGAAACTAAAAAATAGAAAGGCGCCAGGCATCGACGAAATAACGAATAAGATGCTAAAATATGGAGGCGATACATTACTACATGAACTAAATATTTTCTTTAACAGAATAAAAAAGTAAAGAGTATACCATCTGAATGGAAAGAAAGTATATTGATACCAATTTTCAAAAAACAAGAAAACCTGACCTCAAAAATTACCGAGGTATCAGCTTGCTGAGTACTGTATTAAAGTTGTTCACCAAAATTTTAGCAGAAGAAGTGATATCAACCGGAATATGTGAAGAATAAGAAGAATTCAGAAGCAAGAGGTCAACCATAGACGCAATATTTATAATCCGCCAAATAACAGAAAAATTCATAGAGTTTAATAAGACAGCCTTCATGTGTTTTATTGATTTAACTAAGGCCTTCGATAGGTACGATTAACATATGTAATAACTCTCCTGCAGAAAAGGAACATTCACCCTACCATAATAACAACCACCAAAGAACTGAACAAAGGCAGCTACGCGTATATAAGAGCTTCAAACAAACTAAGCAACAAAATACCAGCGATAACCGGAATTAGACAGGGAGACAGTCTAAGCCCCATCCTATTTAACAGCATAATGGACGAAATCATAAATGAAGTAAAGCAAGCTGGAAGAGGATACCGAATGGGAAATAAGGAAATAAGAATGGTATGCTATGCGGACAACGCATTGATCATCGCAGAGGACGAGGACAACTGGCAACAGCTGCTGTATAAGTTTGAACAGACAGCAAAAATATTCAATATCCAAATATTCGTAGAGAAAACAAAATTCCTAACAATATCTAGAGCACCCAGAAGATGCAAACTCGCAGTCTGTAACCAAAGTGTTTAACAAGTAATGACATTCAACTACCGAGGGGCAAAAATAACAAGCTGCAGAAATATAAAAGAAGAAGTCAAATGCCAATCAACAAAGGCATCATCAATATCAGAATAGCTAAGAGATATAATCTGGAGAAACAGACATATCAGCACCAGGAGCAAAGTAAGAATATATAAGACCAGTTATGTCCTATGCAATAGAGACCAGGGTCGAAAATACCACAAAGAAACGCTTGCTAAAGACCGCAGAAATGCGACACTAAAATCATTAACTGGCCACACCTTATGGGATCGAAGAAGAAGTGAGGAAATAGGAGAGGTGTGTGGGGTTCAGAATGTAGTAAGATGGGGAAGAAATAAAAGAAGAGAATGTGGAAACCACGTTAACAGAATGCCAAATACTCGGCTAGCCAAAATCGGCAAGAGTTTGGGTGCTTCTTGCGGTAAGACCGCTTCATTGCATACTTCCTCTTCAGTGTGAGACTTTCAGTTTTTAAATTTTATCATTGCCTTATCATCTGTTGATTCTTCACATAAGTGCCCTTATTCGTCTTCGATGTTAGTAAAGTTTTTGAAAGTAGTATTTCCAGCTCTGTATTTATTTATTTATTTGCACTTAACAGAGCCTTACAGAAATGTAATTATCCTATTACAAGTACAAGTTGCAATAGCTAGTTCACAAAATGTCAGACAGTCTATTCTTTAGTTCTCCATAAGTAATATTGAAAATGTCTATATGATTTTGGACGCTATTATAGATTGTACACATGTTGTACAAGGGGGAACTTAAATGACTATTGTTATGGGCTACGTCTGGCAAGTAGAAGGTAATTGGATCTCTAGACAAGAACTTTTCATCGTCTAGGGGGTCATTCATGGTTTGATATAAGTACAAGTACGAATCATTTTATTTCGGATACGTTCGACCATGGTACCTGTATCGACCATAATAAGGGCACCACATTATGCAGGAGTATTCCAATAAGATACTCCTGACATAAGACACATATAATTATTGCTTCAAACATTTTCGATCTGTAAATTCTCTAGCATTTCGAACAATAAACCCATACATTCTACATGCCTTGTTCGCTAGATCTTTTATGAGAGAATTGAACATCAATCTAGAGTCAAAAAGCACTGCTATATCTCTAATCTTACTCAATCTTTCCAACGGAACATTCGACATCGTATATTGATATACTATTGGATTTCTCTTTCTAGTGAAAGACAAAACGTTACACTTTTTTGCATTAAAATATAGCTTATTGTCGACAGACCATTGAAAAATATTGTCCACATCCACTTGCAAGACACGGCAATCATCAATTGTTTTATTGTCCCGATAAAGCTTGAGGTCGTCAGCAAAGAGTAAACATGATGCATTTTGAATTACATTTGAAATACTATTAATAAGCAATACGAATAACAGAGGGCCTAACTTGGAACCTTGTGGGATACCGGAAGCAGGAATAAACGCATTTGATGTGTACCCTTTAATAGATACTATGTGCTCGCGATTTTATAAGTACGACTTTTAGGTTTTATTTATCCAACAAAATTCTGAATGGCACTCTATCAAAACCTTTTTCAAAGTCTGTATAAATACTGTCCATTTGGCCTCTCCAGTTCAATACATCTGAAGTACTCTAAGTCGTTGTTATCAAATTGGTTGTAGTGGATTTACATTTTAAGAAACCATGTTGATACACTGATATGCCGTGCCTTACTGTAGAATATATATTATTATATAATAATTGACTCAAATACCTTGGCAGGTGTCGAGAGCACTGCAATTGGTCGATAATTACTTATTTCAGATTTATCTCCCTTTTTAAAAATTAAACAGATTTTAGTCTTTTTCCAGCTATCAGGGAAGGTTTTTGTTGTAATGCTCAAGTTAAATAAAAAAAACAATGGATAACATAAAATATAATAGTCCTTTGAATATAAAAGATGTTATATTGTCTGGACCAATTTCTTTGCCGTCTTTTAAACTTTTTATTGCATCTATTACATCCTCTACTAGTATAGTGTTTTGAATAACTTCTGGAGTGTTTATATTGATAAGAATATTAGGGTTAATACCCGCATCCGTGAAATTAAAATAATTACTGCATCACAAATATCTTTACCATTGCCATATTCAACATTATCCAAAAACATTTTATTGGGAATGTGCAATGGACCCCTCTTATTATTGACATATGACCAGAAAGATCGAGACTGCACACCAATATTGACCTGCATGGTCAATATAGTGTTTATTAATATGTCTATTGTTGCTTACTTTAGACCTCTTAGCATTTTCCATACTCATTTTGGAGCTCCGTGTCATGTCTGTATTAAATTTCTATTTGTTATTTATCTTATCTTGTATTCCGACATAGTTTTCAGTTCCTTGTTTGGTTATGTTTGATCTTTAACAAAGCTCTTCTTTTTTGCTCCACGGATTCCTCAACTTTTGCGGTAAACTATGGTTTGGTGTTGGGCACTGCATTAAAGTTAGCTCTTTGCTTTTTAATGCGTTCATTAGCTGCATTTAATATATATTTTTCTTCAAAATATTTCAAGCATTGTTAATATCAACGGCCTCTCCTATCCGATTATTTGGGATTGGGATATGTTGTTGTAAGCAACTCGCATAAAGCTATCGTGAACTTGGTTCTTCTAGTGATATTAATTCTATAATCTGAATTTTTTTGTAAAATACACTTAGATGTTCCGTCTCATGGAGTCCTAAATCATGTAGATTTAATGTTGCTGGTTATTCACTGATTAACTGAACGAACTTGTCTCTTAACAATTTTGATTCCGACATTAATAAACCAGCTTAAATTGAGCTAATATAAAACACATTACTGTTCTTTTATCTAAATTGCTTCAACTACTAACCATGGACTTGTTCTTCTAGGTCTGGGAAATGCTGCAACCCATGCAATTGTATATGCTCAATTATACGTAGACGGTAAACATCATGGACTGCATACTTTCGTTGTTCCGATTCGCGACCCTGATACACTATTACCTTATCCAGGAGTCACAGTTGGTGACATGGGTGAAAAAATTGGCCTTAATGGTGTTGATAATGGGTCAGTAACATGAGAATTAAAAATATGCGTATAAGAGAACTAGACATGGTATTAGTATGGATTACAATTAATTATTCATTAACGTCCTTTTAAGATTTCTGTTACTTAACAACTATCGTATATCCCGTGACTACCTACTTAACCATACCGGAGATGTGACCGAAGATGGACAGTACGTAACACCATTCGAAAAAGAATCTGAAAGATTTGGGGCCTCACTTTTGGCACTTTCTGCCTCCAGAGTCGAGGTGATTGTTCAATCCGAAACATATGGCGGATTTGCTCTGACGACAGCCATTCGATATGCTGGAGTAAGGAAGCAATTTGGTCCTGGAGACGAAGAGATTCCAATCCTGGAATATCAGACTCACGTAAGTGTTATTCAGGAGTTTATAGTTTCGTAAATAACTTTAAGGCTTTTACATATTTTGACAAAATTTAATAATTCTTCAGCCTAGAAAGGTTTACTCCAAAATTTTACCTTAAATTAGAATTAATGTATCAAGAGAAATGCTAGATTTTTGAAATGCGGTTTCAACGTTCACTAATGCATCATTTTCTGTATCAACTTACCTTGCTTCGTTTTCAAATGCATCGATAAGTAGGTTATATAGAGCGATAAATGAAAATCTTTTCATAGTTTTAATAGATTATGATGGATTGCGCTTTATAAGCACTTCTTATGAATGAGCCATACTTGATATACATATAAATGAGATGAAACTATAAATATATAATATATAAGCATTGAGGGTCTCAGAATTGAAAGTGTTTACTCCATGAGAGTAAATTAATGAGGTCCGATAAGGGTTGGGATTTTGAAAAGCTCTTAACCATCTCTGCTTTGACTGTTTCCATCTAAGATAGTTATATGTAACAGCGCGCCAAGCCTATAAAAAGTTGTGTTCGTTGGGGTAATTAAGTGGCTAGTCGCTTTTATATATTAATGGAAATATCGCCATATAAAATTATAGCAGGGTACCATGCGTTAAACCGGAAACGATTTTCTTACAGAAAGTACTATCTTCTTTGAAGCTATAATAAGAAAAATTCAAATTTGGTTGACCCAGTCCCCAAATTATAATTCCTTAGGTTATAGATTTAGACAAACTTCATATTCAGTTTCTGATAATCTACACATATAACAATAATTTTTTGGCTTTCAGCAATATCGCCTTCTTCCATACTTAGCAGCCGCATACGTACTAAAAAATTTCGCAAGATACATAAACGGTGTATTTCAAGACTACGTCGAGCAGTTTCGGACTGATTCTATTTCTCTGTTGGGAATCGAAGTGCACGTCATTACTTCGGCAGCTAAACCCTTATCAGGCTGGATTATGAGGGATGCAATCCAATCATGTAGGGAGGCATGTGCTGGACACGGATATTTAAAAGGTAATAATTTTGAATTAAATTAATATGTGGATAAAATGAATATCAGAAGGCCACATAGAATATGACTGCTGGATGATGCAGCTTAAAGTCATTCAAGACAAGACTTAAGTTTTTAATGAGCCCAACACATATAAGGTCGATCAAATTTATACGAAACTTATCAAATGATATTATTTATTCAAAATTGAAGTAGGTATAATAATCAACTCTATGAAGTCAAAGCTGAATTGGCATATAAATAGCTCCAGCCTTGAGTATTGCCTATATTATAGTCGCCTAAATTTAAATAACCCAAAGAATGAAAAATTCGAACAGTTTAATTTCATAATAATCAGCTCAGAGTGTATTCTTGGTCATCCTCCCTGTCTCACTTTTTTGGGAATGAAAAGGTGCAAAAAAGATCTTCCCCAAATGTACCTGACTTGTCGTTCTAGCAGCCAGGAAGTGTCGAATTTAGCATTGCTGCCTACCCACCAAATTAACCGTAACTAACTCTCCGTGTACTACATGACACAATTGCTGTGGCCTTTCTCAACATCGTTCTTCTCTAATATAATACATGATATGTTTGTATTTCTTCTACCATGCTTCTCGTCCTTTCGTTACAACTACTTGTACACCAGTATATGTTTGCCCCCAGGATTTTTCATCCATTATGCTTTCAGCACCAAAGTATCTTCTCGTAATATATTTCCATCTTGGGCAGACACACATGATGTGGTTTCGCATAATGTATTTCTTCGCAGTATGGGCACATTCTTTCTCTGCTTTTTGTCTAGCAAATTGGTTCTCACGGAGAGAGGAGGCAATCCATATCTCCTCGGCCAGGGTTAGAGATTTATTGGCTATCGCTCTCGCTGCACGGAACTTTTATCATTTTTCGTCTTACTTCTTGGCCTGGTTAATGTGCTTGGCGACGTTAAGCTTTGTGTCCATACGCCTCAGAAATGTATGACCATCAAAACATCTTTTGTTTAGTCAGTACGACCACGACTATGTCGTAGCAAAAATCTGCTCTCTCTCTTTAACAGGTCGCGGATCTTCACTCCACAGGATTGGACACAGCATTGAGCGCTGTGAGACACCGCTGCTCTTATTCCAGATTTTTGCTGTTGCCCGAACCTCTAATTATATGTACCTTTACAAAATTCTCTCCACCTGAGTCGAGTCAGATGTACTATTTAGTACCGATTGGTATTTTTTTTCTGATTTCATACATCTGAACTTATATTTCGTTTTCCAGAACTTGGAATTTTCCCCTTTTGAAGAAATGTGTTCACGCATGTTCTTAATCCTCAAAGATTCCGTCAATATTTATTCTTGGGTATATCTCATCACAACGAATCTGAGATCTGAGTTCTCTTAAGTCCGCTCATTATTCCTCCTAATCTGTGTCAATTAATGCATGCATGGATCATAAATTCGTGCTGTTCCACTTCAGTTTTCTTAAGGTTGATTGACTGAATTGAGTCTTGCACTTTCAGATTTCGAACTTTTCTAGACCTGCTCAACTGCTTCAGTTCTCTGGTTAAGCAAGGTCCTGGTATAAAGTCGTTGCTAGGTCTTCGGCTTGCTTCGCCAATAATTTTGATGATATCTACATATCCAGCTAAATATTTAGCATCAAATAAGGTGCGTGTTACTTCTAGAATTGATCCTCGGCCTGAATTTGCTGATTTTGATTCTTTTCTTGCACGTGCATCAGGCTCTTCGTTCCTTTGAATTTTCTGGAGACCAAAACAGATCTACTGTGTGTCGTCGCACCAGTTCAAAATTTATCCTTATACAGGTAAAGTGCTTTCAAAGCTGCCTGGGTGCCAGCAAGTTACATAGTTCAATGGAATAGTTTTAACTTGGGCTTTATTTAACCCCACTCCACCTGATACCTTGGTTTGAGAGCTATTAGCGTACCAGATCAGATACTCAATTGGAGTTTTAGCAATTCACGTATTTTTTTAGAACTGAAATCCTTCTATCTGCGCAAGTCCTTGCGTGATTTTTACCTAACTTCAGATTGAAATTGACTCGGTCATTTTAAAAAGGGATCAACTGTAGTTTTCCAGATTTTACAGGAGAAGCAAGAACCTTGTAAATGCTTAGTTTAAAAGTAAAGGTTACCAGGTCTTCTTCTGGGGTATCATCAGCGTTGGGAACTAGACATTCATGGAGTTCATCGTAGAATGGTTTGTGCGCTTCAGGAATACACGGGCTTTCCAAATTAATATCCATGGCCTAGATTGTAGATTGCTAAAGATTCGGTTCGACTACTTTTAGCTGCCCGGCACTTTTACCTTTACAGATATTTTGTGCATCACTCTACAACTTAATTTGTGTCCAAGAGGCGTAGGCTTCTTCCAAACGAAGCTATTTTCTTGGGAGGTAGTTGACTCACTTCTTGAGGTAATAGCTGTACTCCTTCAAAAGTACTTGAGCCATTTGCAGAGTTGGGTTGGACATTGGCAGAGCAGATGTTCAGTTGCATTTTTGCAAAATCTGCATTGGTCGTCTTCTGCTTTGCCTATTGTCTTTAGGTGGTATTTTACAAGGCAGGGTCCAGTGAGCAGTCCTGCGACATTTCTAATATCTACTCTGCTCATGTCTAAGAGCTGTTCTGCTTGTTTTGTAGAGATGGTGATAAACCTTTTCGTCTGTCTTAGTCCTGGAGTGTTTCTCTAGTAGGATGACAGTTGGTCTTTTTCTCATTTGTTTAGATCTTTGGTGATGTGGCTTTTCATAAGGCCACAGTAGGGTCCTGGACCATAATATGATGTTCCAGTTCCTTCTTTCGCAAGGCAGTCTGCTTTTTCGTTTCCCTCTATTCCTCTATGGCCAGAAACCCACATTAAAGTTACCTGGTTGCGTGTTGCTAGTTGTTTTGGAGTTTGCTTACATTCCCAGACTAGCTTGGACATGAACCTGAAAGATATTTTAGAGCCGCCTGGCTGTCTGAGAACATGTGGATGTGCTTTCTGTGAAGTCCTGTTTGAGGCACTCTTCTGCACATATATTTATGGCCAGCACTTCCGCTTGGAAGATGGTTATTTAAATGGCCTAACGGAAATGAAATATACTTACATGAATGGAAGTAATCCGTTTTCATGCAGAATAGTGCGTGTATGTTTACTGACTGAAAATTGGTGGAAAGCTTCCAGAATAAACTACTCTTTGGCCTTTCTCCAACCTCCATTAAGTGTTGAGAAGGTCCATAGTTCCCTGGTGTCCAGCCATTCTAAAATTTATGTTCCATATCTTTGGTTCTATTTACATAGTTCAATGGGGTAGATTTTTGGCTGAAATATAGAAATATGTTTTCGCAAAGCAAAACTTCATTTTAGTATCACTTCATATATGCTTTATTCAGTACCTGCCTTGGCCTTGGAGCCGTTAGTCAACCAGATCAGCAGGTCAATTAGAGATTTAGTAATTCCTCAATCAATCTTAGGTAGTAGTTAGAGTTTTGCATTCTGTAAATTCTTAATGTCTCTCCCTCTTTTATCAATAGGTGCAGTAGTGTGAGGTTCACGAGTACCTCCATGACTATCGTTGTGGTCGATTTCGTTACACCTGTAATACCTAGATAATAATCTGGTCTCTAAACTAGGGCAGCAGATGTGAAGAGGGAGCCTGATTAGCATTATAAGATCCTTTACACAAATAGTGCACTATATAAAAATCGGCCTTTCCTATTGGTCGATCCGCATGGCCCTCCGCTCGCTTCGCTCGCTACGGGGGCCCAAGTAAAGGAAACTAACCAGGTGCTCACCCAAACTAACCCAAGACATACCCAAAATTAAGAAAAAAGCTGTTTAGAAACATAATCTTAAAGAATAATAAAAAAAAGCAACGGGGTTTGAACCCGGGCCGTCCAGGTGAGACCCAGTTGTCTAAACCTCTACACCACGAGAGCTCTTGACAGAAATTGATTGAATCACGAAGACATATTGTAATACGAGATGGATCGACCAATAGGAGAGGTCGATTTTTACATAGTGCACTATTTGTGTAAAGGATCTTAAAAGGCGCCTGATTACTCTGGTCTACAGCTACTTTGGGCTCCAGGCTCCATGTTTTGCTAGTATAGTTTCCAATTTGTTTACAATTTCATTTATTTGTCTGTTCCAAGTGACTGCGGAGTTAAAAATTGTCTCCAAGATTACAGCCATAATTGCCCCTTCACAAATGGTATCATATAAGTCCTTTGAGGATTGATATTGAGAGCACGTTACATGCTACTCTAGGCGATTAATGTGTAATTAATAATATCGTTTTTTTTTTTAATAAAGCATATTTCTTTATTTTCAGCTGCAGGCTTAGGAGACTTAAGAGATAACCAAGACGCTACTTTAACATATGAAGGAGAGAACTGGGTTTTAATTCAGCAGGCCAGTAATTTCTTACTTAAAATATGGCCAAATCTTCTGGCTGGCGTAGAGATTACTTCTCCACTAAAATCGGTGGACTTTCTTAATAATGCTGCGAACATTCTAAAATTTAAGTTTACAGCTCGGACAACGGAAGAATTAGCAAAACCTGAAAGTAAGTAAAATATCACTTCAATGCGGTAAGGTAAACATCTTGGACCATCGACCACTGCTTTGAATTTCCGTTTTGGTCTATGATGGTAATTATTAAATTTGAAGCCAAAAAGGAAATTTAAAACATTTTATCCAAAAAAGTTGCTTATAATTGCGATGTTAAAAATTTAGTATTAGATGAAAAAGACAATATGAAAATGTAAAATATCAAGGCATGCATGCCTATACTCGACGCGCCGAACAGATTCACTAATCGCGGAAATAATTCGTCTTATTTTATGATTGAATCGAACCATTGTTTTATTTTTTTCTTGTCCATAATACAACAAATACAAATAGAATGTCCCTATGTTTGGAATCATAAAATAAGACGAGTTATTGAATTATTGTTTCTGTGATTAGTGAATCTGTTCGGCGCGTCGAGTATAGCTTTTTCTCTGCCAATATTTCTTATATCGATACTACATAGTCGAATTCAGATAAAACATGTGTGCATTATTTGCTCTATTAAATAAATTTTATTTTTTTTATTTGCAATTTTAGATATTTTGCAAATATACCAATGGTTAACCTGCTACTTGCTGAAACTGACAGCTGACAAACGTGAAGCTCTTGGTAATAATGGAGTTAACAGATTCTCTGCAAGAAACAATACACAAGTTTTCTACGCGAGAAAGTTGGGCATTGCGTACATCGAGGTAAGAAATTGTGTCTATTTTAAAGGGACATAAAATACCTAATTATTAGCAGAAGTTGTCCAAAGATGAAAACACTATTATAGTTTTATTTTACAATTATTTTCTCTCCTGCTGTTCACTCTTTCTTCTATAATGTTTTGTAAACTTCTCCAATTAAAGTACAATTATCCTAATTTAGTAATGTGGTGATATATGCCTCTGTACGGTATTTGTATTTTGGTCAAAATATTGCGTTTTCAAGAATCATTAATCTCGCAGAGTCAACTTTATTCTTCTTATATTGTATATATTAATACATATTATCATTACTCTAGTAAATTAATAAAGATACTTCCATTTTTCGGTAATATTTAATGCTTCTGGGGCACTGGTGTCAGTTCAAGACATCAAGAGAAAAACTATGAGACTAAACCGTTAAAAATGTAGAGTTAAAATATAGTGATTATGCTAGGTCAACATCAGTGAGTCAATTCCCCCCCGACGTCACTTTGGACGATTTAGCGCGCGCACCCGACAACGTGGGGAATCACCAACAAACCCTGTTCATTACCCGTTTATATTAATATTTTTCTACGTAAGTTGTTATTTTTAGGGCGTGGCACCCGTCAATTTTGACAGCTGACATGTGTAATAAGATAGCTTTTTAGACAGCTTTTCATACAGCAGCAGACAGATGTACGGGTATCTGTTGACATCTGCTGTTAAATGATGTCGTAGGCTGTTTAAAGCTATAAACAGACCTTAGTTGTCCAGATGTTTTAATTCAGATATCAGATGTCAAAGTTGTCAGGTGTCATGCTTTCAAAATAATCTGGCTTACGTGGGCAAATATTGATATAAACCGGTATTTAGCAGGATTTGTTGATGTTTGTGTAGGTTTAACAGTGTTTTCCGAAGTTTGTGGCTGCGCGCGCAGAATTGACCAGAGTGACATCACGTCGGATGGAAATTGACCCAAGTGACATAATATCCACTTATATTGAATCCCTGTTATGATAAATACACATAAAAGATTGAATGAATACAGAGGACGTTCCAAAGAATCACAAATTTTAAACTGAAAATTATAACGTAAATTATGAACTACTGCAAATTATTTTAAACATCGACTCTCTTAACAGCAAGAGTTGTTAGAATGTTGTATGAAATAATTACCAATAATATTGACTATCCTAAGTTGTGAGAAGCGATATTTAATTAGGTTTCACAGAGAAATTTGAGAAATCTCAAGCTATTTGAGAAAATTAAATAAGAAGACAATCGAAAATGTCCGCGGAAGGCTTGGAAAGTAAACTGGAATATGAGAGAAAAAATAGCAAAAATAATTCACTGCATCCCCATTCAGCAGTAAAAGAACACGTATAGGGCAAAAGCTAGTAAGAGAGGAAAAGGAAGAATAACTAACCAAAATATTTTGGAAAATGTTACTCCGTCAGAAAGCGCTGCAACTCTTGATAATGTAGCAGGAATCGTCGAAGATCGATCGACCATAAGGTTGTATCCTACTAGTTCAGGACGCAAAAATAACGTGGCAAAGCTAAGAAAAAATTAAGCAGATCAAAAGAATACCGTTGTAAAGCAAGTAGAAAATAATCTATAAGCAGTTTTTTCGCAGACCAAAATATACGAAATAAAGGCCGAAAATACAGATACAAATGTAAAAATATTAGGTGAAGGTAGACCAGGATAAGTTTTCAAGGACGTACGTTTCTTTAATATGACGATAAAAGTACTTGAGTACTTTTATTTACACAAACTGTAACACAAAGAATTTAAATTATTGCAACATTTCAAGCTATAAAGAGCTTTATAAAGAAATAAGATAAAAATGGCAAGATGACTGTGGTAGATAATAAATCATTACTGATATTTAAAGAAAAATGTCAAACTTCTTTCGACTGTCTCTATTTAAGTTATTTAAACAAACTTTATGACAGTCCTACCTCTGTCCGTTATCCAGTGTAAAAAACAATATTGAGCAAGGGCTTAACTTTGCCTTGGTTCCCTTGCCTTGTCTGTAGGTTGTAATTAGGGGGAAACAGATGTCCTGGGAGTGAGTTCTTCAGTAATGCAATACACCAGACAAAGGAGTCCTTGTAAAGCGACGTTCTAGGTGCTTCCAGTTGTACAACGAATGGGTGCGCTCTCGCTGCGTGTCCCGACTGTCTGACAGGCGCTGCTGGGGACGGGATGATGCGGGCCAAATCCTGGGAACATCTGCCGTGAAAATATCTGTAAAACACGGATATATCGGCCATATGTCTGCGGTGTTCCAGACTATCCAGATCCCGGGTCAACTCCGGGTCGCCGAGGAGACGCGCAGCTCTCTTCTGAATGGAATCCAGCAGCTTTAGGGTGTGCTTAGGCGCGGCACCCCAGATGTGTAAGCAATATTCTAAGCACGGTCTTCATTGCACTTTGTAGAGCAAGAGCAGCTGCTGCGGTTTATACAGTTTTTGTTGCGAAAGTGCGCACTAAGCTTCTGCGAGGCTGATTTTGCGATGTTAGCAACGTTAAACATAATAAGCTCCGTGGAAACATTACAACTGGATGGACCGTATGCAGATGACCTACGTTGGAAGAAAAAGGATAGTTCTAGAGAAATCAGAAACAAGGACAACGAATTCCGCACAGAAGGAACGAGCGGCAATAGTGACCCACAAGATGATGAAAACGCCAAGATTCTTCTGGCAGACAAGGGCGACGCCACAGTAATAATGGATGCAAAGGAATATGAAAAGAAGATCGAAGAGACGCTCGCTAAATGCAAATATAGATTAATATCTGGTGACCCTACAAAAACAACTGAAGGAAAAATCTACTGAACTACAATCCTGATAATATTAAAAAATCGATCACATGACATCTTGATGGGCTGCCAAAAATTCACAAAGATGATTTACCACTCAGACCTATCACTAGTTCAACAGATTCGGCAACCAGCAGATTAAGTAAATTCCTTCATCAAATTCCCTTTATTTGTAAAGAATTCTAAACATTTTATGGATATACTTAAAACATAGAAATAGGTCCTTCAGTCAAGTTTTTCAGCTTTGACATTGAAAACCCGTAAACTAAAGTGCCTTTGGAGGAATCGTTGGAAGTTATTGACGTTAGATTGAGTTATGGCACGAAATTTTCAGAAAGAACTTCATTGCCCCTAGAAGGAGTGATGAAGCTCTTGAAGTGTTCTCTATATAACTCCGAGCTTAAAATCTAGCTTTTACCTGCAAAACGGAGTTATGGAGATAGCACTTCAGAGCTCTATTACGCTCTCCAGGGGCAATGAAGTTCTTGCTGAAAATGTCGTGGTATCCTTAATGCTAGCGTCAACAATTACCCAACGATTCCTGCAAAGACACGTCGGTACAGGCATTTAACATCAAACGTGTCTGAAGGATTTCATTCCATGTATGTCCAGGATGATGGCCAGATGATGGCTTCTCCGCTGATAGCGAATGTATGCGTGGAATCTAGCTGCGATACATCGACGAAACTCTCATAATCTGGAATGAAACTGATAGACAGTTAGATTCCTTTCTCAATCACCTTAATTCAGTAAATGATTTAATTAAATATACTATCGAGAAGGAGAAGAATTGCCATCTACCGTTTCTAGATAGTCTTATTAGTAGGAAAAATGGATTAATAACACTTGTGTAAAGGAAACCAACCCACATGGGTCGGTATCGTAACTTCCAGTCAAACCGTTCTCAAGCAATCAAGATAGGAATAATTAATAATATGCTATATAAACACGCAACTACATTGTGCAGTGACCAAGCATCTCTTGATTCTGAATTGGGAAATATCGAAATGGATCTGCTTCAGAATGGTTATACGAAGAGGTTCTTAAATGAGATTATTAAGAATTGCAATGTAGAAACAATAGCACATCCGCCTGAACAGAACACCCTCTAGCTCTTAAATATTCCCTATGTTTTTTTTATGACAGTGTCACGCACACTAAAGGGAATCCTATGGCACTCGACAAGCGGTGTGGGCGCGAAGATGTTGATTGACTCGGTTCTTAAATACTTGTAGGTTGTAATTAGAGGGATACAGATGTCCTGGGAGTGAGCTCTTCAGGAATGCAGTGCACCAGACAAAGGAGTCCTTGTAAAGCGACGTTCTAGGTGCTTCCAGTTGTACAACGAATGGGTGCGCTCTCGCTGCGTGTCCCGACTGTCTGACAGGCGCTGCTGGGGACGGGATGATGCGGGCCAAGTCTTGGGAACATCTGCCGTGAAAATATCTGTAAAACAGGGATATCTCGGTCACATGTCTGCGGTGTTCCAGACTATCCAGATCCCGGGTCAACTCCGGGTCGCCGAGGAGACGCGCAGCTCTCTTCTGAATGGAATCCAGCAGCTTTAGGGTGTGCTTAGGTGCGGTACCCCAGATGTGTAAGCAACATTCTAAGCACGGTCTTAATTGTACTTTGTAGAGCAAGAGCAGCTGCTGCGGTTTATACAGTTTTTTGTTGCGAAATAGCGTACTAAGCTTCTGCGAGGCTGATTTTGCGATGTTAGCAACGTGGTCATGCCTGCACATATTGCTGTTGACCGAGATCCCCAGTAGTCCGATTGACGAGGATGAAGGAACGGTCGATCCAGCCATAATGATATTGGGGTCCGCCGTATTGGCCCTCTTGGTAAACGTGGCTGCTTGAGTCTTTGCTGCATTGAACTGGACCAAATTCCTGTCGCCTCAGGTTCGAACCTTCTCCAGATCTTGAATAATTGCTGTAATCTGCTCCTGTCTGCGGTGATAAGTCTTAGTCACTGGTAAAGGTTTTTCTGATCTAAATTGGGAGACAAGGGTACTGTCATCTGCAAAGCTGTAAGCCGGATTAGCAGGTCATTAATCTAGATGAGGAATAGATTTGGTGAAGGTGTTGCGCTCTGAGGCACTCTGCATTAATGGAGAATGTGTCCGAGATGTGTCCATCAACTGCTACTGTAAAATCAAAACGGTCTTAAAGTCTGGATCAACACTAGAAGCGTCTTAACAAAAGCAAAACCGGATTCATCTAAGAGTATGCCTCCAAGTGAATGTGAGGAGCCGCATATTGGGGAAAGAAAACGTCCTTGAAATGTGCGAATAGTAGATTACAAAAACACACACAGAGGGCAAAATACCAAGATCGGGGATTGCTGACCATGTTTGGTCCAAACAGCAAAAAATTAAATGGTGAGAGGTGCGGGTGTTCCACCTCATCGGAAAAAGCCTAAGTTTAAAGGAGCTGATTTCATTAAAAGCAATGAGAGTATCTTCAGCAAGCGCTTAATAAAGTTAAATAAAGACAATGGAAGAGTGAAATGCTTCGTTTAATATTAGTAAGTTGTTCAATAGTATGAAGAAAGATTGTGTGTACAAGAAAAAAAACTTTTACACTCAATTATATATCTGTATTTAAAATTTGTGGCTACCGAGCACTATAAATGACTTCCAATAGTCCAGAAAGTAATGAGAAGACTATCATTTTAAAATCAGATCAGCAGCACAATGAAGATTTTAATCCTAAAGACTGGGTATTTGATAATATTTGATGACAAAACTGGCGAAACTGGTCCTGGATTGAATCGGGATGTGAATAAATCTGATATGGAGGTCACTGTTAACGATTTGGACTCATTACTAGAAAAAAAGACGTCCAAGGCTATCTGATTCTGTAGATCGTATTGAATGATTTTTTTTTTAATTTGTCTAGACCGAATAACTGCAACTCTTTCTACATTTTTACAGATAATACAGTTCCAATTATGCGTATACATCAATTTTCGTATATGTTTAAAATTAGTACTTAATTTTCTTCGCACTCTATTTATATTAAATGAAGAGTGAAGGCTGTGTGGATGTACGAAATGTACTAAATGAAACACTTTTTGTATTCCATGCATAAAATTTAATCCAAAAGGACATCTAAACTAGCGTAACAGAGCGCTTTCGACACTGATGATGACTCCGGCCGAAAGCGCTCTTTTACGCTAGTTTAGAGGTCCTTTTGGATTAAATTTTATGCATGGAATACAAAAAGTGTTTCATTTAGTACTCTATTTATATGTTTTTATTTTAGCACTTCCTTTTGCAAAAATTCCTGGAAAAAATTACACAGAGCTCGGATCCAACGTTGCAACCTGTACTACTGACCATATTTTCTCTCTATGGATTATTTAGTTTGGAGAAATTTATTTACATTCTATACCAAGGAGGTTATGCCACGGGCGAGCATCCCTCTTTGTTAATACAAGATGGTATCACTGAGCTATGTACAAAGTTGAAGGACGACGCTGTAGCCTTAATTGATGTGATAGCACCTCCTGATTTCATTTTAAATTCTGTTCTGGGATCCTCTGATGGACAGGTAGAAATATTAATGTCAAAGGGCTGAAATTGATTATACAAGTTCTTTTTTGCAGGTATATCATAGACTTCAGAATGCATTCTTCACGTCGCCTTATGGAGTTGGAAGACCGGCATGGTGGACAGATATCGTCAACTGGAAGGATGCTAGTAACAGAACTCGATCGAAGCTTTAAGTATTATTTTAAGTTTTGTAATTATATAATTTCAAATGTGATAAATATGTACCTTTTTAAATACGTCTATATACCTACAATGTTTCAATAATTTTTGTAGTTTTAATATGATATTTTCGACTGAACCGACATATCCAGATTTCCTGATGCATGGAAATTTACTTTTACGATCTCTATTCTTCAAATGTGACATCAAGAATTAAAGAGGATTTTAGTAAAATTCTGGAGCAATGTATGACAAAAAAAATATCTCAGTTAGATCATTGTTTGTCCTGGATTTTTAAGGGCAAGAATGCCAGGTTCAGGCAATCTACACTGGTTTTTCAAAGCCCCTGTCAAAATAAATTATAATACACTGCCGGTCACTCGAAGAGATCCAAGGAATATTCAGGTAAAATTTAAAGGTGAATATGCTTATGTATAAAACCTGTAGCTTGTTTTTGGATTACGATCTATGGTTAAAACATTTTTTGGAAAGTTCGAGATTACTTTTGAACTGTCACTATGAATTTACGAATGTTTTAAGATCCTTGCGCTGAAGCCTCGTCCTTAAGCTTCAATTTTGTCTTTTGTTCATTATTTTATCTCAACTCGTTCAATAATTATAGTGATTTCTCCAGTCAGTTGTGATTACGGCCATTTGCGGTTATTTGTTCTACACTACATACCTATCAAAACAATTCGTGGAAACAACGTTGGTATGACAGTTTCTTTTTGCTAAAATGACAACAGAAGTTAATGTAAAACTGCCTAAACTAAATTCTAATCAATTTTATGAAGCAATTGGTATGAAATGAGCAAGCGGGTCAAAAGCAAAGAGACGGGGCTAGAACGTTTGGTATTATCCACGCTATAATAGGGGGAACTTGAAGACGGTTCCAGAAGAACCATCCATCCATCAAGAACAAATCGTTTAATAAATTCTGAAGCCAGAACACGAAGAACAATAAATGCTTCAGAAATCGCAGCAAATTTGGTGAGCGCAAATATTGCTGTAGTTGTAACGGAATATATAAGTTATCATATATCAAACTATTCCGCTCCACTAAATTCTATCTATTTATCAATGGTTTTCAATGTTCAGTATATTGATCGGCTGTGACACCTATCTGTGAATGGATATATTTCGCATAATTAACCATTTAAGGAGAACAGGTACGCAGATTTATATCCATAATTCGCGCCATCTGTTCGGAAACGGGCTTATCTCGTATAGTTGGCAATTGAAGGACGTAGTGCGTTGTTCAATACCTGTAATTTTTGCATGTAATCTACAATAGATTGCTACATTTAGCGTATGTTGAGTGTTTCTTTAGTTTGACGCCGGGTTTCCGATAGCGGTTGTCACATGGTTTAAATTGCCTAATGAGAGCATTGAAAATCGAAATAGGTAGAACGTACAAAATTTTAAAACGAAGGTATGTCATCTTGGTGAGATCGTTGACGCGGTAAGTGTTATTTTTCAATAATCTTTTCATTTTTCAAATATATAAGTAATAATTGTTTCCAATTCACTTAATTATATTTGGCTAAAGCGAGAATTTAGCATTTTTATATTGCACTTTCGAGTGATTGACAATTTCAACAATCTTAATTTTTTATGGTGACCTTTAGGTTTGAATACCGATTTTTTTGGTGGATAATTGCGTATCTTATTGGTCAAATTCGTGTAATTGGATAATGGTTTAATCCAAATATATAGAGAACGTAATTATTTCATCGTTTAGTGGCCATACATTTGATTTTTCATATTTTCATTTAAATTGAACAGTATTACGGATGTTCCTTACTTGGAATTTTATATGTTTCTGTTAATTGAATTTGAGTAGAATTTCGCTGGATTTTCCTTTGTAGTATTGTTGATCATAGTTTTTTTTCAGGCTTATTTCATTAATATTTCAGTTTATTTGTAACATCAAGCGAAGCATATAATTATTAGCACTTGCCGTGTAACGTTTATCAATGATGTACCGACATTAATTTACATATGTGAGAGGTTTATGTACAGGGTTATTCATTATATTTTGACACCCACCTGCAGCCGTAATTACAGGTAGTATAAAAAAAACTTAAATACAAAAGTTGTATGGTTTTTTATATATTATCTTTTAGAAATGTCAAAAGAAAAAAATTGCCTGTCAAATGTCAAAAAACCGCATAACCTTAGCTTTTTTTAATGAAACACCCTGTATATTATTACATATTTGGATTGTGCGAAAAAGTCTAGACATATTTCATGAATAATGTCCTATACCTATCTCTAACGGTTTTTGAAATATTGACAGTTGAAAATCGACCATTTACCAAATTTGACAGCTTGTAAAATCTAAACGGCTAAAGATAGAACAAAACAGTTTGCACTTTCCTATACTGGTTTTTTATAAGCTATCGTATGACACTAACTTTTTATTTAACCAGAGGTTAAATTTATCCGTGATTTTTTAACCTCTGGTTAAATCTAAAGTTAGTGTCATACGATAGCTTATGAAAATCCAATATAGGAGAGTGCAAACCGTTTTGTTCTATCTTTAGCCGTTTAGATTTTACAAGCTGTCAAACTTGGTAAATGGTCGATTTTCAACTGTCAATATTTCAAAAACCGTTAGAGATAGGTATAGGACATTAGTCATAAAATATATCTAGACTGTTTCGCACAATCCAAATATGCAATAATATACAGGGTGTTCCATTTAAAAAAATGAAGGTTATGCGGTTTTTTGACATTTGACAGGCAATTTTTTTCTTTTGACATTTCTAAAAGATAATATATAAAAAGCCACACAACTTTTGAATTTAAGTTTTTTTTGAATTACCATTAATTACGGCTGCAGGTGGGTGTCAAAATATAATGAATAACCCTGTACATGTGTGTAAATTTACCTGTTTTTTTTCCTTATCGTTTATCTAAGTTCCTATCTCAAGGCGAGATAGTGATTATCTTATCTTTATCTTTGATTAATTGAGACGTAATTTACGTTCAATTATTGTTTATGTGCCAAGGGCCATATTTATAGATTAAGTAATAGAAATTACTTATCTGGAGTCATAACACTCGTTTTAAGAGAGGTTATACCTCTTTTTTCCATTTTTTGAATTATCATTTATGTGCCAAGGGCCATTTAAAAAAAGTAATAGAAATTACTTATTTTGAGTTTTAATAAGACTCATTTAAAGAGAGGTTATACCTCGATTTTCTTATTTATCGTAAAAATCTAGTTATCTTCTATTGGAAGTTGCCGAGAGCCACTGTTTGGACAAGTTTCATAATTTTTTCATAATTTTCTTTTAAATTTTTAATTTCAATCATAATTTCTTTTGAATTTTATATCTCAAAGTAAAGAAAAGAAATATCTTGAGTAACATTAATTATCAATAGTGTTATTTAACCATAGTTATTTATAATTTTTGCTGAACTTAAAATTGTAATTTAAGTTCTGATTATATCTGCTGTAACCAGTAAACTTTCAAGTTGTCAATTAAAAATCGCCTATGTCGAACTGAGGTTTATCAATGATGTACCGACATTAATTTACATATGTGAGAGGTTTATGTACAGGGTTATTCATTATATTTTCACACCCACCTGCAGCCGTAATTACAGGTAGTACAAAAAAAACTTAAATACAAAAGTTGTATGGTTTTTTTATATATTATCTTTTAGAAATGTCAAAAGAAAAAAATTAGTTGAATGCGGACATTATACTTTTTCTTCTTTATAGAATTTTACCTAAATAATCTAGGTTAGATCTTATTATCTTATTTGCAATTTACATTAGTTTTTACTAAGAAACATAAGTTTTATTTGCTTTTTCTAATAGTACTTTTGCACCTTTTGCAAATATTTATTCTCTTTGGCCGTTTAGAAATAAATGTAATATTCTTTTTCTTATCTTTTTAAGTTCCTTGGACATGTAATGCTTGTCAGGGAAACACCCCAACAAGAGTATTAACTTGTCGTTTTTCACCGTTTAGTTTGGTGTTGTATGTTCCTAGTATGATGAAACCATAATTCAAACACAAATAAATTTATTTCACCCCAGGTAAACAGCAATTTGTGCATTTAAAGCATTGTATTTCAGTTACGCCTTAGTACGAACCTGAATTGTCGGTAGAATAGATTCCATTACATGAAACAATCGCTGGAAAGCAAGTTGTCATTCTTCATCAAGGAAAACGTTTTGGATCGTTTTCAATTTAATATATGTCTTCGTCAATGTTGTGTAAACAAAAATATGTCAAATAAAGAAAGAACCTGTTTCTACCCTCTCAAATGCATCCGCGTCCATACAAGGGGAAACATTAGATTTGAGTGTCTGTCAAACACTCAACTGTGAAGCAACGGCCTGTCGCGCCGCGCTGCTTGAGTTTGGGACCAAAAACATCAGCCTGTATCGCTGCTCTGTTTGATGCCGAGATATTTAGTTAGTGTTCTCATAAGTTAAGTTTAGTTAGTCGAAGAAGTAATAAGTGCCTTTCAATCACTCAACTGTGAAGCAACGGCCTCAGTCGCGCCGCGCTGCTTGAGTTTGGCACCAAAAAAATCAGCCTCTGTCGCTGCCCTGTTTGACGCCAAGATATTTAGTTAGTTTTCTCAACATTTAAGCTTAGTTAGTCGAAGAAGTGATAAAGTGCAGTACAATCGTTCACCCGTAAAACATCTACCTAGTCATAGCTCTGGTTGGCGCCAAGATATTGGGCCAATTTCTCATTTGTTTGCAGAGATATTTAGAAAATATCTGTATGTTCTCTTCTCCTCTTCCAAACTTGGATAAGGGACTCTATTGGGCGCTTTATCCACATTTTCTCAAGACAGAAACGCTGTAGTGTGTCTCCTGTTGATAAAGATTGAAGAAGGTAAAATGGTGGTTGGAATATTGTAGTTAGACAAATCTATTCCTGATTCGTGTACTCAAGTTAAGTTAAGTTGAGATAATTGCAGAAAAAAGTAGGTATTTTGTGTGAACGGAAAGGCAGTTAGTTGTATTAGAAGAAGTTTGATTAAATTCAGTAAATAAAAAAGTTTATGTTAAATGCATATAATCAAGAAGTTTTGTTAGATATTAGTCATTTACTAATATTTAACCTGATGTAAAGTATTTAATTTTGTGTGTTAAAGGATGAATGCTTGAAAGTAGCTAGAAAACCGTTTATATATTGATCATATTGAATGCAAATTAAGTCTTGCCTCCCCTCCCGGGGACTTTCACCTTGCCGTTGGTGGAAGGGCTGAGTAACTTCCATATTCCGAGGAGCGATGTCGGCGGTAGTGTAACTACCGGTAGGGCCACCCATGCCGATAAGGTCTGGACAGGAGGAAGTGAAGCTAAGGAAGTCAACAACGGCAGCGTCTGACCCAGAGTGGGCGGCTGCAAACAGCGCCTGTTCTCCAGGTAGGAGCGGCTGAAAACACAACTCGCCAACCTGCAAATGTAGGAAGCGTGGCGTTTTAACTCCTACATCCACTCATATGATGTTATGCTCCAAAATATGAAATTGTTCCGAGTCTCCGGCGCCGGCGGTCTGAAAATATCCGACCAAGACAGCGGTAGGATGCAGACTCAGACCAGGGGTGCGAAGAATCCCCGGATATTAAAAGGCTGTCAAAGGAATACGAAATTAGCTATCGGAACGGTAAACGTACAAACACTCATGAAAGAACAAGATATGCTCCAATTGGAACAGGAATTAGACAAAATTACATGGGACATTGTTGGTCTATGTGAAACAAGGAGAAGGGGAGAAAAATGTTCTGTACTGACATCGGGACATACTCTATACTATAAAGGCTCAGAAAATGAGAGCCAAAGGGGAGTAGGCTTCATCATTAATAAAAGGATATCATCCTACATTATAGAGTTTGACAATGTATCGGATAGAATAGCGGCAATTACACTAAAAATAACACATAAACAAACAATGAAATCTATCCAATGCTACGCACCAACCACAACACACCCCGACGAAGAGGTGGAATCGTTCTACGAAGACTTAACAACAATAATGAACATAAATAAAAGCACATACACGATAATATTAGGGGATTTCAATGCGAAACTAGGCAAACAACAAGATTACACAGAAGAAAGCCTAGGGAAATTTAGTTTCGATGAAAGGAACGAAAGGGGTGCTAGATTGCTTGAATTCCTATCCCAAAACCGTCTATATGCAATGAACTCGTTCTATAAAAAGAAAAAACAGAGAAAATGGACGTGGATTAGCCCAGACAGGAAAACAAAGAACGAGATAGACTACGTAATTTCAAACACAAAACAAATTATAAAAGACGTCAGCACATTGAATTCATTTAGAATATCAAGTGACCACAGATTGGTAAGAACATAATATATAACAATAAAGAAATTACCAAAAAAATATCAAACACGACAAAATAGACAAATAAACATAGATCTGGTTAAATTAAAAAATAACAGTAATGCATACAAGATGGAAGTAACACAG
>MU184765.1:42703-81841 GCA_016904865.1 Pissodes strobi
ACCTCTACTGAAACCGCTTCTGCCTGTTCCCAAGTTAATGTCAGTGGGTTAATCAAGGACTTATAGGTTAACCAAGTGTTGGCTCCCTCTACAGGTCTGCTACAGCGACGTGTCTTCGGCCAGTCAACAGGTAGATTTAATACATGTATGAAGAAATAAACAAGTCTTAGACCAATGTATACTGCCAATTAAACAATATTGAGGGAAATATCATGTGAACCTCAGTGACACTGTTACATATGAGGAAGGTATCAACAATTTGAAAAATTACTGGTTAAAGCAGATATAATCAGAAACTTGAATTACAATTTTAAGTTGAGCAAAAATTATAAATAACTACTGTTACTCAACATATCCTTTTCTTTACTTTAAAATATGAAATTCAAAGGAAATAATAGCTGAAATTTAAAATTCAAAAGCAAATTATGGAATTACGTTCCAATTCAGTGGTAAATCTAAATAAAAGATAACTTGAAGTTGATGATAAATAGAAAAAATAGAGGTACAACCTCTAATAACGAGTCTTATAACTCAAAATAAGTAATTTCTATTACTTTTTATTCCGGCCCTTGGCACATAAACGATAATTGAGCGTAATTACGCCTCAATTAATTAAAAATAAAGATAAGATAATCACTATTTCGCATCGAGATAGAAATTTAGATAAAATATTAAAAAAAAAACAGATAATTTTACATATGTGGGATTAACCTCTCATAAATGTAAAGAATGTCGGTACATCAGTGTTGAGACGAGACAGGGCGAGTGCTAATAATTATATACTTGATGTAACAAATAAACTGAAAATTTAATTAAATGAGCCTGAAAAGAAAAAATATTAAAACCAGCAATACTATGAGGGGAAATTCGGAGAAATTCTACTGAAAATTCAATTTACTACCTTTGCATGAATATATAGAATCTACTCCGAGAATTCACCCAAATAATACTGTTCTATTTAAATGGAAATACGTAAAATAATGTGCGTGACCACTAAAAGATGAAATAATTACGTTCTCCGTAAATCTGGACTAAGTCTCTTTCAAATTATATGAATTTGACTAATGAGAGACGCAATTATCCACCAATAAATCGGTATCCTTATCCAACGGTCACGACAATAATTAAGACTATTGAAGATGTAAGCTAAATAAAAATGTAATATAAGAATGCTAAATTCTTGTTTAAGTCGAATAAGACTAAACGAATCATAAACAAATATTAATTATGTATTTAAAAATGAAAGAGTTTGTTAAATATACTGCAAGATGAATAAAATATTTCAAGATAAAAACTAGCACTCACCCATCGTCGGCGTCTCGACACAAGATAAACGACCTCGCTTTAAAAATTTTAGACGTTCGACAGATTATGTTTTATGATATTTTAATTGGATGATTTATATAATGTGACTACCACTATAGATCACGGAGCGTCAAGCTATAGATATACCCAATATTAAATATAGCAATTTATAGTAAATTAAGTTCATAAATTGTAGGTATAAAATAGCGTACTGCACTCCCAAATTGCCAACCACACGAAGTAAACCCATTCGCGAATAGATGTCACTATTAAATATAGTAATCTACAGTGAAATAAATCCACAAATTGTAGGTTTAAAACAGTGTACTAGTGCTTCTAAAATCGTTCCCTGCATCGTTAATAGATGTCACTGTTACTATTCGTGAATAGATGTCACTGGCAACTTAAATATTGAATACCCAGAATCATTTGCAAATGAACCGAAGTTTTAGTGGAGCGGAATAAGCATATATTCCGTTACCTTCTCCATTAGCCCGGTAAGAAAAGTTTGATAACCTGTTGGCAAACTTTTCAAAAAATTTTAAGATTACAAAATTAGAAAACTTTCGAGAGTCACCTTCGTACCTTAAGATTTGAAATTATTAGATAACAAAAAAAAATTGTTGTTTAGGAATGAACTTGTTTAGGAATCAACGTCAATCTAAAATACGAGAATTTCCTTATTCCACTAGATCACCTGTAATAACCGCCCATCAAAAGCCTAGTACTAATAAGAATTGTTCGATAACTGAATCACAAATTGTGCTGATCAAAGTTTAGTTCATCGAGCAGGAATAAAGGAAATTACTGGGAGGAAGGAAAGGAAAATGGGTTTATTGGGTCACTAATTAAAACGGGCACTTCATAGCCCAGTCCAACCGTTAAAAGGAAAGAACCAATTACAAACAAAGCCTCTCAAACTTTGAATCTTTAACTTTGATCTTCGAAGTTAGATATTTCCGGAAAAAAATGCACGGAGTAGACATAAAAATAGGTAGAGAGAGAAAGAGCCCACCACTAACCCATTGTATCGTTAACCACAAAAGGTGTAGGGTGCAAGAAAACGATACCACCGAAAAGGTAATTTAGTACTAACTAAATTAAAAAGACATTATCACCGCATTAAAGGTGAAAGATAATTTAAATAACAACAATAAGTTGCTAGAATTTTGAGAAATTTATTCATTAACACTTTCCTCAGAGTCACTGTCAGAAAAATTTGCCTTCAAGTCACCAATATACCAATTTCCGAGATCATGTCCGTTCATATCCTTTAAATAATATGAAACCATAGAAATTACTTTATTTACTACGCAAGGTATATATTTAGGTGCAAACTTCGCAGTATAATCGTTAGGGGCACTAGATAATGTAAAATTTTTCTTCCATAATCTATCACCTACATGATAGCATACGTTACGTTTCCGGAGATTGTATTGTTTAGCATTTTTTGTATGATAATTTTGGATTCTTTTTCTGATATCAACAAAAAGTTTGGGAAGGTCTTCTAGATCACTAACATATTCGATATTTTTGGTAATTAATGGTAAATTTGTGCTATTTTTAGACAGTTTCCCATAATAAGCCCCAGAAATAGGTACATTCCTACCAAAGGTTAAAAAGGCAGTAGAGTGTCCTGTAACTTCACGTTTAGCCGTTCTTATAGCTTGACCGACTTTGTGAATACACAACTCCCAATCTTTATGATTATCCTGAATATACGACCTAATACAACGTACAATATCTCTGTTCACCCGTTCTGTATGATTAGCCTGTGGATGATATCTTAAGTTATAAAATGTTTTTTGAACACTATAATCACTCATCAGTTTTTTAAAGTCTTTACTGACGAACTGTGGTCCATTGTCACACGCGAAAATTTGCGGAACCCCATAGATTAGAAATACTTGATTTTCTAGAAATTTAACTATACCCTTTGAGGTTGCATTTACCATTGGATGGACTAGAACAAATTTAGTAAACCAGTCGACAACGACTAGTACATATCTGTTACCCTGTTTTGATCTGACATAAGGTCCTAAAAGATCAGCAGATAGCATTTGAAAAGGAAAATTAATTTGTTTACAACTCCCCATTAAACCTGGTGAAGAAAAATTAGATTGACATATTATGACGCATTTTCCCGCGTAACGATAGACATCTTTTCGTATGCCATGCCAATAATATAGAGATAGAATCCTAGATAACGTTTAATTGTGCCATTATCATGGTACAATTTTAGAATATCTTTACGATTTTTAGTAGGAATAACTAACTTTCAGTCATTAAGATTGCTAGTTATACCATGGCCAATTAAAATATGCTTATATAATAAATTTTCCTTAACACAAAAGGTGTGATATAAATTCGGATTGTTAGAGACTTTTAAAATCATGTCGGTATACCATTTGTTAGGCTGAATAGTAGATACATCAAAAACGGATATATTAGACTCATTATTGTTTTCGCTTTGCAACATAGGAACTGCCCTAGATAGTGCGTCAGCTACTACATTAAGAGAACCCTTACGGTGTATTACTTTAAAATCAAATTGAGATAATTTAAGAGCCCATCTAGCCAGTTTGCCAGTAGGATTAGATAAATTATGTAACCAGATGAGAGCAGCATGGTCAGTAATTACAGTAAAAGATGTACCTACCCTCAACATAACTCCTAAATTGTTCAATACCGAAAATAAGAGCAAGCATTTCTTTCTCTGAAACTGAATATTTACGTTGACATTTATTAAGTGTTTTACTAGCAGGTGTTCAAAACCCTCTTCTTCTTGAAAAAGTATAGCACCCATCCCTGTATCATTACTATCTGTTTGTATTAAAAAAGGTGTGGTAAAATCAGGACTAGCAAGAACTGGAGCAGAAGTTAAAAGTTTTTTAATTTCAAGAAAAGCCTTATCAGCTTCTTCTGTCCATTTAATTGATTGCCCCTTTTTTCTGCCTTTAAGTAAGTCTGTAATAGGAGATGATATTGTAGATAAATCCTTGATAAATCGTCTGTACCAACCAACTAAACCATTTCAGTAGTATGTTTTGGTGTTACATAATTCTGAACAGCAGGTACTTTCTCTTCACTAGTATTCAAGCCATTTTTATCGACAGCATAACCAAGATAATTCAAAGATGATCGACAAAATTTACATTTTTCTAAGTTTATAGTTAAATTTGCTCTTTTTAATCTATCAAAAACTTGATTTAGAACTTTAATATGACGCTCAAAGGTACAGATCGATATAATAATATCATCCAAATAGGCAAAGCATTATGGCTCCAATTCAGTGCCTAAAATTAAATCCATAGCACGCTGCATTGTAGATGCACTATTTAATTAGCCGAAAGGCATAACTTTATATTCAAACAGTCCGAGACCTTGAACAGCAAACGCAGTTCTTGGTCTTGAAGATGGCTCTGGACCAGCGCATATAGAGTCACTCAGACACAAAAACTGAAGTTAGGAAACCTGACTGATCACCTCCAAATTTTGAAGGACATCCAGATAGAGGTGATGACCAAACCAACCGATACAATGGAAACAAAACTCCATTTTGATCGCTCTTTGATGGGGTAATTGAAGGCAGCAATGATACAGGGGAAAGACTAAAACAACTAGAGAAGGGATCACTTGTCTGGTACACAGATGGATCAACGATGAAAGGAGTGGTATCTGTAGTTCACGGACCTAAATGTCGAATCTCTACACCTTTACGAAACGCTCCCACAATCTTTCAAGCAGAACTAAATGCTATCAATATAGCCATCTCTGAATGTTCCAAAAAAGGCCTAAGAGCTGCAAAGATCTATATTCTATCAGATAATCAAGAGGCTTAAAAGCGCTAGCATCTAGCAGAATCAACTCCCGGACCAGGGCACGAGAGTGTGAAGGGCAACGAAGCCGCTGACCAGCTCGCACGGAATGATGCACAGGCTGCCTTTTGCGTGCCTGAACCATTCTGTGACATCCCTAGAGGACACGTAATGAATTAACTAATAGATTTGGAAAAAAGGCGGAAAGAGACACATTGGGCCAATGCACCTGGGCAGAGACAGGTCAAAAGCCTAACTACACAAAAAGGCTTCTCAAGCTACAAAAAAAATGAGATAAAACTGATTCTCACTGGACATGACCCCTGGAACTACCACCTTAAGAAAATAGGGAAAACCACTGACGGAACAATGCAGATTCTGCCAAACTATGGCTGAAATGTCAGAGCACTCACTCTGCGAATGTCAGGCACTGACTCGCGAAAGGTTGAGGCACTTCGAAAATGCCCTTGTGGCACCGAGAGATCTACAAAAGCTCAACTCTCGAAATATTACGGGATCTCGAAAGAGATAGGGATTTTCGTGTAAAATAGAAGGGTAGGTATACACAAAAGACCAATTGTGGTGGACGTGTTGGAGAGCAAATCTTGCCGAGCGACCCCTCTACCTACCATACCATACCATAACATAGATATCTGATACATTCGGAGTGAGTGAATATACTGGTTGATGGTTATAAAATAATAATTCAATAGCTGCTAAACATAGAATACATTAACATCAAGTACTGATTGACCTTAGATTTACTAAAGTAAACCAAATGGTAGAGTGAAGTCGCGATCACACAGACCGGATAGCTGTTTGTGCAGTAGAGCATCAAATGCCTGAGAAAAATCAGTAGAAAATGAAATTTACAACAGTTTCTCAATGGTACTGGAGATTAATCACTTGATTAATTAGTTCTTCCTCGGCAACCAAATAAATTTGCACGCTTTACAATAAACATCAAAAAGTGAGATAAATTATTTTTTAGAATTCAAAGAAGGATTAATTTTCAATGAAGGCGACAAACAGCGTCAAATCGTAGAAAATTCATCTAGAAGGTTTACGAATCACCAAAATTTTATAGTGCTAAAAATTGGTTTCTGTCGCTCAGCACCGTTTCCATTTCTGATTGTAATTTGTGATGTTTCTGAATAGACTATATTTTGGGCCATTTCGCCTATTCGGAGAAATATTTTAATAAAATTTCTTAGCTTTTTGACTAGTCAAACTGACCCCAACTGAAAATGCCGAAGCCCCAATGGTACGTTTATTTACTGCATGCCATGATGGTGAGTACACCAAAATATTTGCAGGTGCGTTCACGTCGACGTTTATCGCGTAGTATTTAAACTGCATTTAAAAGGGGATACAAAGTTCGTTTCTGGGATAAGACTATGTTGAATTGACTTCTTACCTTGCAAATCCTTCTTTGCATGGATTTTTTACACAAATTGGAGATATCTTCAAAATTAAATGTTGTCCGAGTTCACATGGTCCTTGTCTAAAAGGTGGAAAGCAAGCATCGTTATCGGGATGGTAGATGAAGCCTAAAAACATGTTAATTTAGAATATGCTATAACATACATATGATATTGTAGCTCAGTAGTTTCCTCCAATGCTCAAAATATGGCAATCTCATTAAAATAAACTACCAACAGGAATACTAGCACAGATCACGCACAATATCTGGGGTTTACTGCAAGTATTTGGGGAGTATCGGTAGAAGACTTGGAAGTAGCGTATTTGCTATGAAAAACTCATTAAGAAAAGCATATTTATCTATATTTCACAGTGTTTGTGCATGCATGTAGAGTTTTCGGCCTGTAGAGGAGTGCCCTGAGAATAATGGCTGGGTTTTGGATATGGAGATAGATAGGTAGATTTGCCTTTATTGAACTAGATCTTGTTACTTTTCCCTCTGCTTATATGGTTGATTTGATACATACCCATAGAAAATCTTTAATCATGGCAGATCATTTAACTTCGTATAATTTTGTCTAAGGAGTTTAAACTACTTGTTTATTATCATGTGATGTTTTCAGGTTTTCCTTTAGAACACCTCCCTCCTACATCTTTAAAGGTGGTTCATACGCTTTTTGTTTAGGTAAATTAAATACTAATTACATATTTATAAATTAGTTATTATTATTATTATTATTATTATTAAGTTCAGTCATATACGAAAGGGTAGTTAATTTAAATTCATACCTGGCCCACAGTCACATACCCATTCATCTATTTCTCCGGCAGGGTATAGCAGTTCATTTTCATCGCAATGACCTGGAGCATACAGAGGAACTCGGTGCTAGAATACCGAAAAAAGAAGTAATTATAAGCATTTTATTAAAATCACTGACCAAAAAAGTCTAGAAAAATGCTGATATTATACAAAAATATTAATATTAAAAAAAACTTTGTTATGTTGATGGTAACACAATATTTTGGCTTCACTTTTGGTGTTGAAGTAAAAATGTTAGAAAAATAAATTTAATTTGAAGAAATGTTTATGTGTTAGCTGTCAATTATTTAGCACCCGATTATGAACGCGTTAAGCAATAGGAACCAAATTAGTACCAAAAGGGTTTTACATATCTAGATTTGACAAAGGAATGATCAATACACAACAGGCTTCGACGATACCGCGGGACTCATAGTGGATGAGTAAGAACCCCAAGGAAAATAATATAGTGGATGATGATGGTAAGTGTGCTCTGTTGAAGCTGACAGCCAGAGATTGGGATGGACCGGTAAGAGAGGTCAAGATATTAACGACTGAAGAGATAAAAGATTACTTACAGCACATCAATGTAAGAAAGGCACAGAGGCCCGGCGGGGTCCTGGAGGTTGCTATCAAAACTAAGGCCGTCAAGGACCGTTTTATACTGAGCGTGAAAGGTAGACAATTGCTAAACCGGGATTTTTTAATAGAAATGACGCGAAGAACTTAGAACCCAATTATTTTTTTGCCAATTATAGATAAGACACTAGAACACTTTATGAGGAAGAAGTTCTTGGAATTTAGAGCGGAGGAAGAGTTCCACCACGGGGCACAATATGGTTTTGTTAAACGAGAGGAAACAGAGAACGCGGTTAAGAAGTCTTTCGGAGCTTAGGAAACAATTCCGGATACTCATCGTGTGTATATTTGTACATAAATTAGGTCTTAATCAATATTAAAGATTCTAAAGGAACGAGATCTTCCCGTATAGTTATTCGATCTTACCGCTAGTTATTTCAGTGAGAGACATGTACGTATAGTGCCGATCCCATTATTTTAAAGAGAGATCTGGCGAGAGGATTTCCACAAGATTCCATGCTGGGACCAAACTTGTAGAAATTAGTGGTAGATCAACTGCTGGAGGACTTTGATTAAGCATAAATGCAGAATATCCAGGGCAGATCAATATAAGTATTTGGGAGTGATGCTTGAAGAAAGTTTCTCTTTCCGCGTTCATAAAATTACAGGCCAAGTCCTTTTTCAGTGGCTCAAGAGAACTTTGACCAGAGTTTTCGGCCGCCCTCTGGGGTGCTTAGGATCATTGATGATGGTGCAATTATGCCCTTGTTCTTTTATATGCTCATTGAATCCCATGATTTTTGCTTTACATATGGCGTTGGAGTAAAAATGTTCGAATAAAAAACTTTATTTGGAGAAATGGTTTTGTGTATGCCGTCAATTATTTAGCACACGATTATAAGAAAACGTGTTAAAGGATTGGTACCAAATTAGTACCAAAGGGGTTTTACACATCTCGATTTGACAACGAAATGATCAATACACAAGAGACTTCGACGATACCGCGGGACTCATAGTGGATGAGTAAGTACACCAAAGTGTATAATATAGTGGAAGATGATGTTAAGTATACTCTGTTGTTGAAAATGACTGCCAGATATTAGGATGGACCGGTAAGAGAGGTCAATATATTAACGACTGAGGATGTAGAAGATTACTGACTGCATATCAAGGTAAGAGAGGTACTGGGGCTGAACGGAATCGGGTAAGTTGCTCTTAAAACTACGGCGATCATGGTAGCCGATTACCTGTGTAGAAAATTCAAGGACTGTTTCATACTGGCGTATTTTCGGAGAGCATGAAATGTAGGCTCTCTCGTAACAATTCCCAAACCGGTATTCGTTAATAGAGAGGACGCGAAGAACTTAAAACCGTTTATTCTTTTGCCAGTTATAACTGAGACACTAGAACACTTTATGAAGAGGAAGTTCTTTGAATTCAGAGATGAGGAAGAGTTCCACACGGCGGCACACAATATGGTTTTGTTAACCGAGAAGAAACGGAGAACGGGGTCAAGGGAAGCTTAAAGAACAATTCCGGATACCCATCATGCATATTTTTGTACCTAATCAACGTGTGATGGCCTTGAATCTTAAAGTTTATAAAGGAAAGAGATCTTCCCGGATAGTTATTCGATCTTACCGCTAGTTATTTCAGCGAGATGTACGTATAGTGCTGGTGCCGATATGTTAAAGAGAGATCTGAAGAGAGAATGTCCGCAGGATTCCAAGCTGGGGCCAAACTTGTAGAACTTGGTGGTGGAACAACTGCTGGAGGGCTTTGATTAAGCTGAGAAATGCGAAATATCCAGGGTACAGGGCAAGTATTTGGTAGTGATGCTTGAATATAGGTTCACCTTCCACGTCCATATAAATTACATATTTGGGAAGGCTAGGTCCTTTTTCAGTGGCTCAAGAGAGTTTTCGGCCGCCCTCTGGGGTGCTAAAAATAATTTTTGCTGGTGCAATTATGCCATTGTTCTTTTATAATCCGGAGGTTGTCAAACACATACCCTAGCATACCAGGGTTTGAAACAGGTTAATAGTTCTGACAACCCAGAGGGCTAGTTGTTAGAACTATAACCAGGACCTACAGAACTACTTCCATGCAAGCTGATACCGTGCTGGTATATACACCATCATTGGAACAGATGCTCTACGAGCGCATGGACCAAAAGAGATACAGAAGAAGATTGCTGATAAATAGAGACGCAGGCCGATCCTAAACTGGGCAAAAAGCTTTTCAACAAATAGATGAGAAGAAAGGCTAGAGATGCTTAGCAGGGAGAGTGTGAATTGGGCACTATCGATTTTTCGGATTTTCCCACACAGGGAGCTATTGACCAGGACGAATCATCAGACAATTTAGATGTTGACTGGGCATGGTCAGTTTGCAATATATTATTGTAGGATTGGTAGGTTGGACGTAGCCGGATGCCTGAAGTGCTGTTATACAGACGCAAGGGACCACATGGGGTCGATTATTGAGGGAAAACTGGCCAATTGGACCCGCTGAAATGACGACAGGATTAATACAGGAAGACTTCCTCGACGTGCTAGCGGACTTCGCAGGGGACAGGTTGCTGCATGTTACCGCCTAGCTGTTTGTCATGAGACTTATTTCACTACCTTTGTGCATATTGGTCACTACATTTTGTATTTTGTATTAGAAAGAAACACACTAGGAATAGTGCGTATCATGCTTAGACCAATCAAACTCATTACGGATTAATATCAAATAAAACAAATTGGAGGATCATGTATACCTCCCAGGCTACTGCCAGATCAAAAAAGGGAAATTGACCTCTTACCGCCTGGCCACCGAACCTGACGTGGTTCAACGGACCTTTTAATTCAACAAATAACTTGATAAGCAGAAAAAGAACATACTATTTTTGGCCCCTTCAGGACCAGGGTGAGTCCCTTCCTTCATCGTCTTCTTCTTGACTATAGTTCTTGAGTTTGCACGCTGGTCACAAAAAAACATTAATTTTGCAAAATGTTTTAAAGGTCTAAGGGTACTTTGAGAACGGACGATTTGCGAGCTCATTTCTACGACCGTACATTTCGGAAGTGACACTTTTCCGCACGAGTGTGATAAAATTTACTTTATCGCACTAGTGATCTAGCTAAGGGTTTGAAGAATCCGGAACCATTGATTTGTGAACCAAAATGTTCATTTTTTTCATTTGTATATTATAAAAAAAATTAAAAGCAAAAATTGCACCATTCATAAGACCTGATCCTTGTATCGTCGCTCCTTATAATAAAAGTTTTAATTTTCTAAAGCAAAACAGCACCAGTGCGGGAAAATAAATGTATGTTAATTTTGATCCTAATATACATTTTATTAATTCTACCACCAAAATTATAACTATTATTAGTGATTTTTCGTTATTATCTTTATATGCGGTCGACAGAAAAATTATGTTTCTAACTCGTGCGGAATGTGTTTTACCCAACAGACTGCTTGACAGAGCTGGCAATCGCGTGCGGGAAAATATCACTTTTAGCACTTGTTAGGATGATAACTGTTTTCTATTTTCGTGAGAGGAGTTCCCTTCTAAAGTACTTGGCAAGAAATTATTAACACTCTGTCAGATATTTAGTAAATTTGAAATACTTACGCCAGACTGTTCCTTATTCAGTCTGAGAGTTTTCAAGGCAGGAAAACTATTGGTGCATTGAATAACGACTGATAGCAAGAAAACGTTCCACATTTTCACTCTTCTGCCTATTTCTAATCTAAAACATAAAAAGCAAATAGAACTTCCAAGTTTTTCTTGAACCAAGAAATACCCTAGATGGTTTTTTTTTTGCCTAGGATCATCTAATGAATAGTCAACTAGCCTCATCACTTTTTCATTATATGATAAATATAAAAGTTTTGAGATTTTGTCGGGCCATTATTGAATATCGGGCAAAAGTTATAAGCAAAATGAGAAAAATTTTGCTTATTTTAAATGGACACCCATTTTTTTCTCACGTTTAGAGTCTACAAGAAATTCCAAACTGATTTCATACACCTTGCTTTAATGAAAAATTGGACAGTTTTTGAGACATTTATATTAAAAAATATACATGCGTTTATGACTGATTACACAAAAGTATTTAATTTGAGATAAACTACGATTAGATTAAATTCAACCTGCTCTCACTGAATTTAATCCGATATTAACTCAACCTTGAATTAAATGCTTCCGTGCAATAATAGATATACCTAATTTAATTATTATTGGCGTGGTAATGGACATTCGAGTAAGTGCTACACAGATTTTATAAAAAATTACCAAAGGCCTTTTGGTTATGATTCCGAATATACCTACCACATCTGTCAAGGGGCGCTCCAAACGGATGTACCTATCGAGAAGGTTGGAACACTGGAAGTAAGGTCGCGAGACGTAAGGTAGCGAGAGTATGGATAACACAAATCGACTAGTAAAAGGAGAAAATGGAACTATTGTAATTAGTAACGTTTACAACGTTACAATATAAGGCTCTTTCTAGCCAAGTTGACTGTTTTTTTTCTTATTTTCAAAAGTGGTCGTAGGACATAATATATAGTGGTGCAAATATACTTTCACACAAGTATTTTTCTCTACGACCACCTATGAAAATAACACAAAACAGTCTTTCCATACGTGTGTTGAAAAGTGCTTTATCTCATCATCCTTATCTGTCAAGTCAAAATGTCAAATCAAATGTGCTGTCAAATTGACAGTATTCGAATAGAGTCGTGTTGAAATTACTTTTCAACACGTTTGTTAATATAATTCGATTTCTAGCCACGTTAACTGTGCTTTCTTTCTCATTTTCATAAGTGATAGTAGGAAAAAGATATATCACGTAGTTTTACAATCACTGAAGTTGCATTTCCGGCCATTGCAATGGACTTATTCAAAAAAATTTTATGTTTACCTTACCACCCTAAAATGTCATTCATAAGCAGGTTCTATTGAAATTATAAATTAAATGGAAATTGTCTGAGAATGAATTTTACTCGGATTAGAAACGTTTTAACACTTGAATAACTAAAAATCAATTTCCTTAGATTGCTTGTATTGAATCTGCGCAGTTAATTAATCATACTATGAATAGAAAATTAATGTACTGTTTCAACTTTGTTTAATTTATCGCGACCGTTCGATGTTGGCCATCTGGAAAAAAAGCTGTTGACACATCAAAAATGTACTGAAAATAAGCTTTCAGAATCTAAAATGCTGATCGAAATCGGTTAACTTATTTTCAAGCTACAGTTTCTTAAAAAATATGCGACCAAGAATCTTACACATTTTTTATTACTAAAGTCTCTACTGCTGAAGGATACTTTTAAAAAAAATGATGAAAGCCCTCCGGAGATATTAGTATTACAATCCCGGAAGATATACTTTAGTTTAACTTTTGGGTTAATGGTACTTACTTGTATCATAATGTAATACTATGATATTAAGTTGCATTTATGAAACAATAAACTTTGTTTTGGTTTTAATCCTGCTTTTATTTCTGTTATGAATGTGTGGATAAAATAATCTCTAGATTTCAGATTTTGCAGAAAGGAAAACGTTATTCATCGATTATTACAATCGCTTTAAGGTCGCTGACTTAATTATAAATCTTGCCTTTTAAATAATTACTTGAATGGCAAACTTCAAGAAGGTCTTTAATAGCTAGTGGATATGGATACACATAAACTGCTTAAACAGACGTTAAATATGAAGAAGCATCATTAGCATATTGGTTAGAAATATCTTACCTTAACTTGCAATGAGTAATAACACAGGTCACTATATTCTTATATCAACTAGTACTCCGGCAATTGATGTTGAAAAAAATGGAAAATAAAAGTAAAAAATGCAGTGGTGGCCTAAAGATCTGGGTTATAAAGGCTCTTAATTTAATTTGTTTTGATTTGTGCTATATTCTGCATCAAGACGTAACCTAGAACTGCATAAGAAATGCACTAAACAAGTTTGGCTTTGGCTTTGATGACCGGCCGGTCAAAGGAAGAGATTAACGAACGTGTTTGCAGAGATGGAATTAAGTTTTTAGCTGATTTTAGATTCGACGGCAACAGGATCCTATATTAAGCATAATATAATTAGGTGTTAGGCTTCGCTTCTTTTACATGAAAGGCTATTGGATTGAAGTAATTTTCGTAAGTATCCTATTCGCAATATGTAATTTTCAAGTTTTGCTGCAAAAGATAATATTCTACTCGCATCTAAAGGTTAAATCTGATGGATTGCAACATACGCTAACGCTGAACCTCATAAATAATTGCCATCATCATGCTTTTTGAAGTAAACTGCTCGTCAAAAAGAACGACGCACCTAGTTTTTTGGACAATATTTGAAAGCTCGTTATTGGAAACCTACTCAACCGATTTTAAAAAACTTTGGAAATTCTGAATAGATGATTCTTTGGCTTTTACGTCTAATTTTTGTAATAAGATATTTGCACCTAACATATACTACAGGGTGTTAAAGAAAGAGATGTTTTTTTGCAAAATTTCAAGTTATCCCCATTCATAGGGTAGTTGAGATTGATAGTCGTAATACCTCTCTTTACTTACAGTTAGGTAATACCTCGGGCCGTATTTGAGATTTTGTGGATATCTTGGCTAACTACGATTATATGGCAATTTTTCGAAAATTGTCGTTATTTTCCAGTTTAGTCCCAATAATGAACAAACTACGGAGGTATCCATGAAATGTGAACACGACGTCTTACGGTAGGTTATATGCTACCAGTTTATGTACGTTACGTGATCCATAAAACCAGAAAGTTCAGATTAAGGGATATGTTTTACACAAAATATTGCACGAATATTCCTAAATGGTCCCTAGAATATCTAAGAATTGAAATGATAGGTGGGTACTTAAATAGGATCCTCTGTTAAAAAATTAATTCTTTTATTACCATTTTACTTTTTCAGTCACCCTGTATATTCGAAGGTAATTTCGAGTGTAATTTGAATGGTTGTAAGGGACAGAAACTCGTTTGCATATTTATGGTAACGTTACACGAAGTAATATCCTTATTTTACCATATTTTGACAACTGACTGATTTATCACCAAAAATCAAAAACAGTTTCGAGAAAATACCCCATTCTTAATAATCCATGGTATTAAGGTCGCATTTTAAGTTTACAAGTATAATTTTCTTTGGTTGGAATTTCTATTTTGAATTTTCAAAAAAAAAAAATATTTTGTGTAAAACATATCCCATAATTTGAACTTTCTGGTTTACTGCATCACGTAACGTACATAAACTGGTAGCATATGACCTACCGTAAGACGCCGTGTTCACAATTCGTCGATACCTTCCGTAGTTTGCTCATTATTGGGACTAAACTGGAAAATATCGACGATTTTCGAAAAATTGCCATATAATCGTAGTTAGCCAAGATATCCACAAAATCTCAAAAACGTCCCGAGGTATTACCTAACTGTAAGTAAAGAGAGGTATTACGACTATCAATCTTATTTACCCCATAAGTGGGGATAACTTGAAGTTTTGTAAAAAAAAACATCTCTTTCTTTAACACCCTGTAGTATATGTTGGGTGCAAATTATCTTATTCCAAAAATTAGACATAAGAACCAAAGAATCAACTATTCAGAATTTCCAAAGTTTTCTAAAATCGGTTCAGTAGGTTTAAAATAACGAGCTTTCAAATATTGTCCAGAAAACTAGGTGCGTCGTTTTTTTTGACGAGCAGTTTATATACTATTTTATGCTAGTTATAGAAACACTAGACCATAGATCGTGGAGATCGTTCCGATATGGACCCACTTACTTTCTGAACTTAATTTTACTTATGTTGTTGCATTTTTACTTTGAACATGTAAACATCTCATACCAAGTCCCAAGTCCCAACGAGAACTTTGCACCTCGATATTCAGTATTTAAAACAAAAATCTAGAAAACCGCTCTAACCCGTCGATTATGGATTTTAGGAGAAGTAATTTTTTTTATTACATTTTCAACCCATTAACCTTAAGCTCTAAGCCGGTGGGACAGGTAAGTACCCCCAAAACTTTCAATTGGAAGGGATGTAGACTGATTATTAACATTGGAAATGTTTTTGTTTTCCTATTATGGGGTATCAAATCACGAAAAAGTGCAAGCTACATTTGGCACATCACGTAATATACGTGAGCGTTAGTATGTTTCTGAGGACGAAATCGGTTCAAATGACAAAAATAAATTAAAGCTAACTGAAACTAACCGAAAGTTGATTGAACGACTAACCCAAACTAACTAAAAGTAACCAAAAGCACAAAAAGGGTTCAAATGAATCGGAACAAATAAAAAAAAAATAAAGTAAGTTAAAACTAACTCAAAGTAACCGAAACTTGGCGAATAACCAAAACTAGCCATAAAAATTAAAATTGGTTATAACCTATCGGATCCGGTTCAAATTACTAAAATAAATTGGAACTAACTGAAACTAACCGAAAGTTGATTCAACGACTAACCGAAAGTAACCAAAAGCTCCAAAAAAGGCTAAAACCTATCGGAACAAATTAAAACCCAATCTAACCTAAACTAACCAAAAGCACCAAATATGGCTAAAACGTATCGAAACAGATTAAAAATATAAGTTAAAAATAACCCAAATTAACCGAATTTTGGCGACTAACCGAAATTAACCAAAAACAATAAATTGGTTTTAACATATCGGAAAGTTTATTGAATGACTAACCAAAAGTAATCAAAAGTAACCAAAAGCACCGAAATGAGCTAAAATGTATCGAAATAGGTTACACAAATTAAAGTAAGTTAACTAACCAAAACGAACCAAATTTTGGCGGCTAACAAAAACTAACCAGAAACATTTATATTTAATTATAACGTTTCGGAGCCGGTTCAGATGAATACTTTGGTTTCTTGGCAGTGAGTTTCCAAGGTCGCATCACGACACGGAAAATTTAAGTGAACGTCACTACACGGTTTATGCATAACTGATTATAACGTATCGGAACCCGCTCAAATAAGTAAAATAAATTGAGACTAAGTGAAAATAACCGAAAGTTCATTGGACGACTAACCAAAACTAACCAAATCTATTAAAATTGATTATAACGTATCGGAACTAGTTCAAATGATTAAAATAAGTTGAGACTTAGTGCAACTAACCGAAAGTTGATTAGACGGCTATACAAAACTAACCAAATCTATTAAAATTGATTATAACGTATCGGACCCGACTCAAATGACAATAATAATTTAGACTAAGTAAAACTAACGGAAAGTTAATTGACCGACTAACCAAAACTAACCAAATTCATTAAAATTGATTATAACGTGTCGGAACCGGTTCCAATGACCAAAATAAGTTAAGACTATGGGAAACTAACAGAAAGTTGATTGAACGACTAACTAGAACTAACCAAATCTGTGAAAACTGATTATAGCGTATCGGAACCGGCTCAAATAAGTAAAATAGGTTGAGACCAAGTGAAACTAACAGAAGGTTGATAAGACGTCTAAACAAAAGTAGCCTAATCCTTTAAAATTGATTTGTATCAACTTATTTGGCCAAGGACTGAGTTCTTTCATTCCTAAATCTAAATAAAGCTCTCTGCTGCAATCATCAGTTTGGTTTCCGGTATGGCAGGAGAACATCTCATGATATATTCTCTCTTCTTGAAGAAATTGTATTTGAGTACAAATGAGTATCACCTTCCGGCAGTGGTCATTTGTGACTTCTCTAAGGTATTTAACTGTGCCATTCATTATGTACTGCTCCATAAGCTTGAGATGTGTGCCTCTAAAATAGTCTTACTTGGGCGATTGTCAAGAGGTAAGTTTTCAATTGAGCAACAACTGTGGTGTGTCCCAGAGCTCCATCCTTGGCACACTCTTGCTGCTGATCTATATTAATGATTTGCCTTCAATCAGGATTGGGGGCAATATTAGGCTTTTCGCTGATGACACTACCAATACCTGGCATGCGATTAGGATTCAAAAAAATTATTAAAATAAGTTGATACTAAGTGAAATGAACCGAAAGTTGATTAGACGACTAACCAAAACTAACCAAATTGATTATAACGTATCGGAACCGACTCAAATGACTAAAATAATTTGAGACTAAGTGAAACTAACCGAATGTTAATTGAACGACTAACCAAATCCATTAAAATTGATTAGAACGTATCGGAACCGGTTCAAATGATTAAAATAAGTTAAGACTAAGAGAAACTAACCGAAAGTTGATTGGGCGACAAACCAGAACTAACCAAATCTATGAAAATTGATTATAACGTATCGGAACCAGCTCAGATAAGTAAAATAAGATAAGACTAAGTGAAACTAACCAAAAGTTTATTCGACGACTAACCAAAAATAATCTAATATATTAAAATTGATTATAACGTATCGCAACCGGTTCAAATAACTTAAATAAGCTGATACTAAGTGAAATGAACCGAAAGTTGATTAGCCCAAACTAACTTAAACCAAATCTATTAAAATTGAAAATAACGGATCGGAACCGACTCAAATGACTAAAATAAGTTGAGACTAAGTGAAACTAACCGAAAGTTAATTCGACGACTAACCAAAAGTAACCTAATCCGTTAAAAAAATTTTTAACGTATCGTAACCGGTCCAAATGACTAAAATAAGTTGTTATTAAATTAAATGAACAGAAAGTTGATTAGACGACTAACCAAAGCTAACCAAATCTGTTAAAATAATTGATAATAACGAATCGGAGCCGACTCAAATAACTAAAATAATTTTAGACTAAGTGAAACTAACCGTTCAATTAATTGAACGACTAACCAAAACTAACCAAATGCATTAAAATTGATTATAACGTATCCGAACCGGTTCAAATGACTAAAATAAGTTAAGACCAAGGGAAACAAACCGAAAGTTTACTGGACGGCAAACCAGAACTATCAAAATTTATGAAAATTAATTATAACGTATCGGAACCGGCTCAAGTAAGTAAAATAAGTTGAGACTAAGTGAAACTAACCGAAAGTTGATTAGACGACTAACCAAAACTATCTAAATATATTAAAATTTATTATAGCATATCGGAGCCGACTCAAATTATTAAAATAGGTTGAGACTAAGTGAAGCTAACCGAAAGTTGATTCGACGACTAACCAAAAATAATCTAATCTATTAAAATTGATTATAACGTATCGGAACCGGTTCAAATGACTAAAATAAGTTAAGACTAAGGGAAACAAACAGAAAGTTGGTTGGACGACTAACCAAATTTATTAAAATTGATTATAACGTAACGGAACTGGCTCAAATAAGTAAAAAAAGTTGAGATTAAGTGAAACTAACCGAAAATTGATTAGACGACTAACCAAACTAAATAAATCTATTTAAATTGATTATAACGTATTGGAACACATACAAATGACTTAAATACGTTGATACTAAGTGAAACTAACAGCGTTAGATCGAGGATTGAGAGACGAATCAAATGCAGTTTTACAACCATCGGTAATGTTATAAATTTTAAAAACGAACGAAACTTGAAGTAATATGCATTTATGTGGCATACTTTGGTTAACTAAACTTACGTAATCTGCTAAAAGTAATTTTTTACATTTGATTGTATTAAGGGTGGGTGGGGTGACTTTTAGTTTCTCACGACAGACTAGTCGTGTTTCATATCGGTAGATCAAGGAATGTGAGACGAATCGAATGCAAATGGTATTTTGCTTTTTGCAACCTTACTTATAACGTTATAAATTGTAAAAAAGAACGAAACTTGAAACAATATGAATTTATTTGGTATATTTTGGTAAACTAAACTTACATAATCTATTCTGATCTCACCCAAACTTCTATCAACTATTATATTTTCACACAATTATGAGTTTTCTTAGATCTCAAATTTAATACGCGCTGCATTTTGCTTCGGCATTTTCAATGTCACCCCCGGTTGCATCTTTGTGAAGGGCTGTGAATTTTTTAAGGCTATTTTTCTGTTTATTATCTCCAAGTACTGTTGGTATGAAAGTTTGTAAAAATCTGTGTGAAATAGTATATTAAGTATTAAGGTCAGTAAGTGTTCCTTACTAGCTGAGGAGGTGGTTGCAGGTTGAGACGAAGTCGGGACCTCCAAAACGCCCCAAACCAGTAAGAACTTACTGCCCGTGATGCTTATACTTTTTTTTGCACGCTCAAATACTTCGTATAATTAATAAATTCCTCAGTAAATTCATTAAAATAATAAAAAATGGATAAAAAATATGGTAAAGTTAAAATATACCTTATAGCTGGAAAACGTGTCACGTTTTCCAGAAAAATGGAGCTAGAATCTAATAACATTGAGTCGAAAAATGCATGTAAGTTGGGATGTGCATCCTTAGTTCACAACACATCCAGGGACAGATATGATAAGGCCTTCCAGCAGTTTTATTTATGCTTTAGTGTATTGATTGACGCGTGGAAGAGATCACTGAAATCTTGTGGCAGTTTATGGGCCGAATACTCAATGTTCAAAGCTACAATATTCTTGAATAAAATTATTGATATTTCAAAAATTTCCACTTTAGTTGCTTCCGTAAAAAGGAAAAATTGAAGATACAAAGCGAAAAGATCAATAGTTTTTGACAGACACGAAATGCAGACATTTTAAAAAGAATTTCCTGATGAAGTTTACTTAAATATCAAAGTAACTATGGTATTTGGGATAGCAGGAGCGTGCAGGAGGAAACAAGTCTATCAATTATTTACGGTTTTACAAAAAGTAGCAAGCATTACGATCAGAAAACGCGTCGTCACCTCACTTGTTCCTGACAATGCATAACGGTAAGGTCACGGTTGTGGGCAAAAATACAATAAGAAGTTCGCCCAATAAAATTGCAAAATGCCTAAATTTTCCAGATTCGTCATCATTTACAGAGCATGCAACTATTGTGGCCAAACCAGGAGTAGAAATTCTAGGCCTGAAAAGGCACGGTGGATGGCGGTCGTCATTAGTAGCTGAACGGTATATGAAAGACTCTGTGGCGAAAAATTCCTCAGCGTCAGCGGTTGAAGATGTCATCACAACTAGTGAATCTGTGATTATATCTGGAGAGAATCACAATATGTTAAACAAGGAATCTCTCGGCTCAATTACTTTGATAATTTCTTGAATTGCAAAATTGATTTATTAAAAAGTGGTTTCATTAAAAACTTTATTTTTATTTACTTGCAACTCGAGGGTGGTAAGTAATTACTTAGCGATCAGTAACTTGTAAACATCACTCATACCAGTAAAGGTGCCAAAAACCTGATAGTTCAAAAAAATTTTCAGTTAATAATTAATCTCAAGATAAGAGTCCTTTAAAAGACAAATATCACTGAATCGTTTTGTTGGAGGTGAGATTCAACCTTAAAATTAAAAAGGGTGTGTTTCTTTATATGTAATTTTTTTCATAGGAAGATAAATACGAAAAAATTTCTTTACTTACTTTCCTGGTCAGGTTGTTAAAAGGCCTCCATGCAATAAAATAAATTTTGTTCAAATCGTTGCCTTACGTTACGTCACATTTCCAGTGTAACTTGGTGGCATAGCCTAAAGAAAACTATAGCTGCGACACTTAAGCGCGGCACCTTTGAGAAGCGAGGACCAGCTTTATCACTATGTAGTGGGGAGGAAATAAATAAATCTAACTTGACGTCAACCCCCCGGCAATCATTAGTGAAGTGAGCCGTACTAAAATTTTTTGGGACGTTATATACTAAAATTGTTACTCTCCCCTATTATTTTATTTAAACTTTCATCACAAAATATATGATTTATAAAATACTGTTTATTTCGAGTAGAGAATAACCATTTTTTGATCCAAAAAGCTGCATAAAGAGAGCCGGATATTTATTTAAACATTACACCTGAAAGAAATAGTTAGAAATGTTTTTTGAAGTGAAATTAAGAATGGCGAATGTAGATTACTTGTAGTAAGTACAGCATTCTTGAATGCTGAATATTAATATAATAGAATATAAGCTCCAAGTTAATCTTTAAATATCAACAAGATCTATCCACAACAAAAGTTTTTTTATCTGAGATTTTATTATGCACAAGTAGTTACGGTTTTAGACGAACTTGTGAAGATCTGCAATAATAATTTTGAAAATTTAATTTATCTAGTTGTTCTCTCTAAGCTAAAAAAAGATCTTATATAAGTACATAATTTTGTTTTATATAGATTCTTAGCAACCTGCACAATTTTATAAACGTATTATGTACGATTTTGCATATTTTTTCGTAACAGGTTTTTCATTTTATTCGCTAGATAAAAATATGGTCAACAAGATGGTGAAATGAAAGTAAATTTTTGATCTGGCTATAGTTCACGAACTAGTTTATGCATGAAGTGCACAATTACGCTAAATCGGAGCAACCGGTACCGTGCGTTCAATTTATTTTGATAACATTTTGATTCGCTGTAACTTTTTGGTTTTTAAAGATATCAAGTTAAACAAAAAAGCAAAATGTAGGGTTGGTAGCCAAATTTTTTTCTACGTTACATATAAAATAAAACACTATCGATTTTCTGACATATCAGCCTACTCTATATTCTTTAAATGGAACACCCTGTATATTACTACATTTTTGGAATCTCTAGAGAAGTCTAAACACATTTCGTGTAGATAGATAGATAGATAGATAAACATTTTAGATAAACATTTTATTAATTCCAATATGAAAAATTACATACAGTACCCCTTAAAGGGCGTGGAACCATGTCAAATACAATAATAATTACTTGCTATATTCAGCTCCTACCTAATGTCTTTCTTTCTTCATCATTGAAAAATTCACTTAGTTTGTAAAAAGCTTTAACTAAAAGATACTTTTTTATAACTTTCTTAAGCTCATTCCTCGGAAGGACGCGAATTGATTCAGGAAAAGAATTGAATATTTTTATCACAGAGTATTTAACGTTTTTCTGTATATAAGAAAAGTTACACTTTTTACAGCACAAGTTATTTTTATTTCTGGTATAATGATCATGTCCTTCGTCACAATCTAAAAATAAATCCATATTATCCTTTACGAACATGACTGCGTCCAGAATGTAAAGACTTATTAATGTTAATATTTTTTTTGTCAATAAAAACAATTTTACAACTTTCAGTATATTTCATTCCATAAATATTTCTAATACAACGCTTCTGCAGCACCATGACACGATCTACATCTGAGGAATTTCCCCATAGTACTAATTCATATCTCAGCATCTTATACCTATCTTTCTTTAGGTGTTTACGAAATATTGACAGTTGAAAGTCGTGCATTTTGACATTTTGATAGGCTTTAAAATCTAAACCGCATGAGAGCAAAGAAAACGGTTTGCATATTCCTGTCTTAGGTTTTCATGAGCTATCAAATGACAGTAACTTTGAATTTAACCCGCGAATAAAATTGACCGGAACTTTTAAACCTCCGGTTAAATTGAAAGCCACTGTCATTCGATAGCTTATGAAAACCTAAGATAGAGATGTGCAAACCGTTTTCTTTGATCTCGTGCGGTTTAGAGCCTGTCAAAATGCTCGACTTTCAACTGTCAATATTTCCTAAACAGCTAAAGATAGGTAAAGGATATTATACACGACATGTGTTTTGATTTCACTAGAGAGTTCAAAAATGTAGTAATATACAGGGTGTTCTATTTACAAAATATATAAAGTAGGCTTTTATGTCAGAAAATTATTGGTGTTTGTTTTATATGTAATCTAGAAAAAAACTTGGCTACATACCCTACATTTTGCTTTTTTGTTAACCTTGGTATCTTTAAAACCAAAAAAGGTACAGCGAATCAAAATGATATCAAGGTGCTGATCAAATCTGAAATAATGGATATATGTGGATAACGATCGACTTTTACGAAAAACAACCAGCAAAAACAATGTTTTTGAGACTTACGCCTTTATGGTAGAATACGAACTGTTTATTGTCAAACGAAATGTTTTGCACTTTCTTATCTTCCACATAACCACAACCTGGAAAATACTCCCCACCAAACCGAAAATTTCGTATATCTAGATAATTACTAAATAACTAAGATAAGAAGATGCGAAAAGTTAAACAGATCAAATTCTTAACATGGAAAGGAGGCTATTCGACATGCTACATGAAATTTATCTAGAATTTTTAGAAGAATTCGAAAATCGGGAAATATGTCCCGCTCTTTTGAGACCTTTTATATTGAAATATAATTCAATTATATTGTCAAACTGAAATCAACACGGCTAAATGATGAAATGGTTGTAAGACTAATAAAAAAAATAAAAACATGTTATTTCTATGAAATGTGTATACATATGAAGGGTACAGGGGAAAAATGATCTAAGCGCCATTTCCATAGGAAACTTTTTTATTATTGACTTCACAGAAAATTTTATTCTTGATAAAAGTTGGTGTTTGAAAAAAAAATAATTTTGACAATGCTAAATTAAAGATAAGTTATACAGGGTACTCAATAAATACAAAAATGATGGTTAAAAAATCAAAAACTTTGGAATATCGGAAAACCTTCTACAGAAAAATAATGCTCGTATTAAGATAAAAATAAAAGTCAAATACCATTTTTTCCAAAAGTGCACCGCACCGTTGCGGAGAAAATCCATTTCAATTACTGAAAAAACCCGCTTTTTCTTAATTTTGTCCTTATTTTTTTCAGCAACGATGCACTTTTGGAAACAATGATATTTGACTTTTATTTTTACCTCAATAGGAGCTTTATTTTTCCTGTAGAAGCTTTTCCGATATTCCTAAGTTTTTGTTCTTTTAACCACCATTTTTGTATTTTTTAAGCACCCTGTAATACTTAGTCTTAATTTAACATTGTCAAAATTAGTTTTTTTTCCAAGCATCAACTTTTATCAAGAATAAAATTTTCTGTGAAATCAATAATAACAGTTTCCTATGGAAATGGCGCTTAGATCGTTTTTCCCCTGTACCCTTCGTATATATGTTATGAATGTTTCCATATTATTAATTTTCGATTATTTTTGGGCACTTTAAATTTTGTAACCTATTATGATACGTTTTAGTCCGTTTTGGTGCTTTTAGTTAGTTTGGGTTAGTTCAATCAGCTTTCGTTTAGTTTTAATTTATTTTAGTCATTTGAACCCGGTTCCGATACATTATAACCAATTTTAATATTTTTGGTTAGTTTTGGTTAGCCGCCAAAACTGGGTCGTTCAATCAACTATCGATTACTTTCGGTTCCGATACGTTATTACCAATTTTAGTGTTTAGGATAGTCGCCAAAATTGAATTGATCTGGGTTAGTTTTAACTTACTTAAGATTATTTTTAAGCTATTCCGATACGTTTTAGCCCGTTTTGGTACTTTTAGTTACTTTTGGTTTGTTTTGGTTAGTCTTTCAATAAAATTTTGGTTACTTTCAATTTATTTTAGTTATTGAATTAATTCAAGGTAGTCGTCAAAATTCGCTTAATTTTGGTTAGTTTTAACTTATCTTAATATTTTTAATCTGTTACGATACGTTTTAGCCCTTTTTGATGCTATTGGTTAGTTTTGGTTTGTCGTTCAATCGACGTTCGGTTAATTTCAGTTAGTTTTAATTTAGTTTAGTAATTTGAATCGGTTAGGATACGTTATAACCAATTTAAATGTTTTTAATTAATTTAGGTTAGTCGCCAAAATTCGGTTAATTTGGGTCAGTTTCAACTTACTTTAATAATTTTAATCTGTTACGATATGTTTTAGCCCTTTTGGTGCTTTTGGTTATTTTTGGTTAGTCGTTCAATCGACTTTCGGTTAATTTCAGTTAGTTTCAATTTATTTAAATCATATGAACCGGTTCCGATACGTTATAACCAATTTTAAAGTTTTTGATTACTTTCGGTTAGTCGCAAAAATTCGGCTAATTTGGGTTAATTTTAACTTACTTTCGTTCAATCAACTTTCGGTTAATTTCAGTTAGTTTTAATTTATTTTAGTCATTGGATACCGATACGTTAAAACCAATTTTAATGTCTTTGGTTACTTGCCAATATTCGGTTAATTTGGGTTAGTTTTAATCTACTTTAACATTTTTAATCTGTTCCAATACGTTTTAGTCCGTTTTTGTGCTATTAGTTACTTTTGGTTTGTCATTCAATCAACTTTCGGTTACTTTCAGTTAGTTCCAATTTATTTTAGTCATTTGAATCGGTTCCTATACGTTATAAGCAAATTTAATATTTTTGGTTAGTCGCTTAAATTCCTTTCGTTTTGGTTAGTTTTAACTTATATTAATTTTTGTAACCTATTACGATAAGTACGTTTTAGCCTGTTTTGGAGCTTATGGTTACTTTTACTTTTGGCTAGCTTTGGTTAGTCGTTCAATTAACTTTCCGTTGGTTTCACTTAGTTCCAATTTATTTTAGTCATTTGAACCGATTCCGATACCTTATGATCAAATTTAAGTTTAAATAAACAAAAATTTAGCTGCATAATTCTGCCGTTCTTTTCCAATTTTAACACATAAACATTAACTTATTTATATAACATACAAACAAAACAATATATACGCATAACGTCTATTTACCCAAACAGCGAATCTTTTTCAATTTTAATTCCTATGAAAATTTATTGCACTCCGGCTCAGGTAAGCGCGTATGATTGGCATCGAGTTCCAACTGCGTGGTGTCTTGCCTTCACTGAGCTTCACGGAGAAAATTTGATTCCGTACCCCACTAAACGAGCCGAGTGTCGCGGCTATAGTTTTCTTTAGGCTATGTTGGTGGCATTCATGAATTATCATCATCATCATTCAGCCTAATCCCGTCCATTGTTGAACTTATGCATCCCTTCCACCATCCCATCCACCTATCACGATTTTGAACTGTTTCCGGCTATCTGCTACATATCATGGGTCCACCTTATAATGATCTAGCTCTATTCCTAAAAGCATTCTCTCTCGATCTCCACTACAGTATTCATCTTGTTCATATATCATCAACTATTCTTGCAACGTGGCCAGCCCAATTCCATTTCAGTCGCGTTAAAATATCGTGTATATCGGTCTTGTTCTTTCTGTTATGACGTCGTTTGGTACACTATTCAAAGGGTCAGACCCAGCATTGACCTTTCCATTGCTCTCTGCGATATCCGGATTTTATGGATTGTTTTCTTTGTCAGTGAAGGTGTTTCAGCACCATACGTAAATACTGGTAGGAGGCATTGCTGTACATTTTCCTATTGATATATGTAGGAATGTTGGATCTTAGCACATTTCTCAGCTTGCCCAAAGCGGCCAAAGTCAGTGGATCTCGTACGCCTGATTATCCCGCGCCCAATTCTCATTTCATATCCATTAAGTAACATTTGCAGTGCTTGCATCACCGATATACGAGCCTCGTTTAATGCTTTATTCCCGATTCCATATTCGTCTAGGGATTTATTGTTGTTCTTCATTTCGATTAGTGCACCCATGATCTCACCTACCATTGTATCACGCATATATTCTGGTCGTTGGTTTAATAATTTTATAGTTTGTGTATCATTAGCTAAGTTGTTAGCGTTTTGGTAGAGATGTTTATAAGTGATCAGCGACCTGTAGGACTTCTTGCTTGTTCGTGATTACATTTCCGTCAACGTCTTTAAGTTTCTAAACTTTGGGGCTATTGTTTTGCTCTACTACTTACTTGATTTTTTATATTGAATAACCATGTATGTTTCTTTATTTGTTTATATACTTCCTTATTTTGTTTCCGATATCCTTCAGAGTGTTCACTTTCCAACTCTCTGCGTTGTTGCACAAGTTGTTTGATGTGGTCACTTAATTCAATATTGCTCGGCTTTCGCATTGACTCATATTTATTTACTGTCTTCCTTACCACAATAATGAATTTGTCATTTAGCTATTAATTCTGCATGTGTGATAGAGTTCCATTTGCAACATATTCCTGTGGCCTTTTGAATTTTCAATTCCTGATCCTGACCATTCTCTTGTATCTTATTTTAGACCTCGCCTTCCTGATGTGTCGAAAACTTGTTTGATACCGTCACATGTACTGTGTATGAATGATGAAGCCAATTTTATCTTCCGTTAGAACTCTTTTGGAAAGAGGAATTCATCAGATACATTCATCTTTCGTTCAAGGGTTTGGCTGCCCAGAGAGGTTTCAGCGTTGTGCTCTTTACTTCCAGTTTTGTCATTTAAGTCTCCGACCACAATTATATTAGTCTTAGTATGATTTATACTATTTATAGCTTTGAGGAAATCTTCATAATAGCTTTCTACTTCTTCATCAGGGTGTGTTGTTATTGTGTAAGGTTCTTTCTTCTGTTGATAATGATAATTGTATTGTAAATGGCAATAAGCAATTGTCGTTTGCCATGGTAGCCTAGTCCATTCGTAGAATTCTTAGCACCCTCTTTTCTTGGTCTTTTCTGGCTGCTACCGTATTCGGGGATCTTAGAACTGCCGGGGACTGCGGACTGTACTCTGTCCTGTATGTTCATGGTAGATTAAAAAAAAAGGGGGTTGAGCCATACTCCTACCACGCTGGCCAGTACGGATTGGTAGGGTCATAGATTTGGAAAATTCCGGATAAAATGGTTATACCATCTTGAGCAGTCGCCCGAGTCTCGTTGGTTTTCTAGCAGTGTGTAATGGATGATTGATAAACAATCAACACACGAGCTGTTGAGGTTGACATTTAAATCTACTCTAGACATACACCTATTTGTCTCTAGGATAGTAGTTTCGACCCTTTAAACACTTTTCATGAATTCATGAATTTTCCGATTTTGTAGATCATCCAATGATTCAGGCTGGGTAGCATATACATTTTAGAATACAGATGGCTCTTTGGTAGCAACTCAATATGACCTATTCTTCTAATCCAGTTTTGAAAAAAGCATTCTCCATCAATCTAGCATCGAGATTTTTGAGCAAAAAGGGGCTAATTAAGTGATGAAATGCTCTAGGATTTTCATCTACTCAATATCATCAATACAGTTAACGTAAAATCGGCACTCATCCGAAAAATGGGTGTAGAACAAGCAGTTTAGGTAATTGTTAATAGTTTCACCCATCACTTCACAGGATTGGAGTCGGTGATCAAAATCATCATCGTTCAGTTCTTGAACTGATCATATTTTGAAAGGATGAAACTTATTTAATTTACATTATTGTACATGACACACCAGACAAATCGCAGAGTTTCCTAGTGCGAAGCGTGGGATCCATGGCAATAGCAACTTTTCTCCTCTCATCCCTTTCATACACCCTCTCTTAGTACCCAATGATTCGTTTCACATACAAAATTTTGATAATTTTTCCACTTCTGCCATGGAATAAACCACTTTAACTTTATTAAAAATTAGCAATCGCTTTGACACACATCGAAAAAAGTTTAAAGAAGTTGTGCTTAGATGCCAATCTGATAAGATAACAGTTGATTCGATTATTATTCAAACTCTCATGTCGTTATAGATGCTAATATTGACGCCAAATTTTATGCCATAAAGTACTCAATGAGATCTTCAAGAAGTATCGCAAGGTCTGTCTCCCTTTTTCAAATGTAGGGAGGTGTGTCCTTCCCTCCGCTAGGGGGATGAAGCACGTTTTCAGTAATTATACAATTTATCGAAAAAACATCACTATGGCAACTGATGTAACACGAAATACGGAAACCATAAAATGAAAACTTCAAAGAGACATTAGATTTATACAGTAACCTATGTGAATATTTGAATGAATCATGAAAAAAGTTGCAAAAGTAAATTACCCGAAACAGAAGCCAAGATTAAATCTAGAAGAATTAGGCGATGTTTCTGAACCTGATAGGATTTCTATGTACCAAGTAATGCTGGAGAATTTGAGAATTGCCAATAGAGTAAGGCCTATTTGTGAATAACGTAATATTTGGTACTTATTTACTATGCTATTCATTTAGGATAAGAAAAAATATTGAATGTTATTTAAATTGATGATTCAATATCGGAAAAGATATTTGCATTTATTTGATTTTTCTGTGAGCCCTTAAACTGATTAGTCGCATATCAAATAATTACCGAAATGATTCTATGTGGCGATACTCTTGAAATCACAGATTGCCTTTTGTTTTTCAAACAAAATATTTATACAGTTTTGTGTGTGAATATGTTTGATTTCCGTTTCCGGCTACTAATTGTTTAATATGCGGTCAATCAAAAATTAAATAAATAAAAAAATATTATTTCCGGGACCAAAATATGTATTAAATCATATATTTAATCAACCCTCATTTAATTTTTTTGACTCGTATTTATTTACTGTCTTCTTTACCACAATAATGAATTTGTCATTTAGCTCTTTATTCTGCATGTGTGATAGAGTCTCATTTGCAACATATTCCTGTGGTCTTTTGAATTTGCAATTCCGAACCATTTTCTTGTATCTCGTTTTATGATCATTTTAGACCTCCTGATGTATCGAAAACTTGTTTGATATCGTCACATTATGTACTGTATCTGAATGATGAAGCCAATTTCATTTTTAAAGTTCCCATCAGGGTCTGCCCAAATTTATCTTCCGTTAGAGCTCTTTTGGAAAGAGAAATTCATCAGATACATCCATCTTTCGTTCCTATGCTCAAGGGTTTGGCTACCCAGGGAGGTTTCAGCGTTGTGCTCTTTACTTCCAGTTTTGGTATTTAAGTCTCCGACCACAATTATATTAGTCTTAGTATGACTTATAGCTCTAAAGAAATCTTAATAATAACTTTCTACGTCTCCATCAGGGTGTTTTATCGAAGCGTATGCTTGAATGATTTTAATGTTGTATCTGACATTTAGTTTTAGGATTATGTATATTACCCTAGAACCTGTGGACCAAACATCTACAATACTCTTCACGTGTCTTTTGTGTACAACAATTCCTATTCCTCTCATATTCATCTCATCCCTCTATAGTAAATTACATACCCAGACTCCGAAATTATCTATTGTTTGCTTTTTTCCCTAGAACTCAATAGGGCCTAATGTGCCCTAGTTCCTCTTCCAATTATAAGATTCTTTCTATTGTTAATAATGATAACTGTATTGTAAGTGGCAATAAGCAATTGTCGTTTTCCATGGTAGCCTAGTTAATTCCTGGAATTCTTAGAACCCTCTTTTCTTGGTCTTTTCTGGCTGCTACCGTATTCGGGGATCTCAGAACTGCCGTGGACTGAGGACCATACTCTGTCCTGTAAGTTCATAATAGATTTAAAAATAGGGTTTTAGCCATACTCCTGCCACGCTGGCCAGTACGGGTTGGCAAGGTCATAGATTTGGAAAATCCCGGATAAAATGGTTATAATATCTTGTCTCAGTTGCCAGAGCCTCGTTGGTTTTCTAGCAGTGTGTACTGGATGATTGATAAGCAATCAACATACGAGCTATTGAGGTTGGCATCTTGATCTACTCAAGACATAGACCTATTTGTTTCTAGGATAGTAGTTTCGACCCTTTAAACATTTTTCATGAATTCATGAATTTTACGATTTTGTAGATCATTCAATGATTCAGGCTGGGTAGCATAATATACATTTAAGAATACAGATGCCCCTATTAAGATCAAAACAGGTGACCTTAGTGGCAACTCAATATGACCTGTTCTTCTAATCCAGTTTTGGAAAAAGCCTTCTCCATCAATCTAGCATCGAGATTTTTGAGCAAAAAGGGGCTAATTAAGTGATCTGGAGATCCTGCGTATGTGCTTCATGAAATGCTCTAGGATTCTCATCTATTCAATATCGACAATGCCGTTAACGTAAAATCAGCACTTATCTGAAAAATGGATGTAGAACAAGCTGTTTAGCTAATTGTTAATAGTTTCACCCATCACTTCACAGAAGTGGAGTCGGTGATCAAAATCATCATCGTTCAGTTCTTGAACTGATCATATTTTGAAAGGATGAAACTTATTTAAATTTAGGACTCTGGATTATTGTACATGACACACCAGATACCTCGCAGAGTGTCCTAGTGCGAAGCGTGGGATCCATGGCAATATGGCGTAAAATAGCAACTTCTCTCCTCTCATCCCTTTCATACACCATCTTTTAGTTCCCACTGATTCGTTTCACATACAAAATTTTGATAATTTTTCCATTTCTGCCATGGAATAAACCACTTTAACTTTATTAAAAATTAGCAATCGCTTTGACACACATCGAAAAAATTTTAAAGAAGTAGTACTTAGATGCCAATCTGATAAGATAACAGTTGATTCGATTATTATTCAAACTCTCCTGTCGTTATAGATGCTAATATTGACGCCAAATTTTATGCCATAAAGTACTCAATGAGATCTTCAAGAAGTATCGCAAGGTCTGTCTCCCTTTTTCAAATTTAGGGAGGTGTGTCCTTCCCTCCGCTAGGGGGATGAAGCACGCTTTCAGTAATTATACAATTTATCGAAAAAACATCACTATGGCAACTGATGTAGCACGAAATACGGAAACCATAAAATGAAAACTTCAAAGAGACATTAGATTTATATAGTAACCTATGTGAATATTTGAATGAACTATGAAAAAAGTTGCAAAAGTAAATTACCCGAAACAGAAGCCAAGATTAAATCTAGAAGAATTGGGCGATGTTTCTGAACCTGATAGGATTTCTATGTACCAAGTAATGCTGGAGAATTTGAGAATTGCCAATAGAGTAAGGCCTATTTGTGAATAACGTAATATTTGGTACTTATTTACTATGCTATTCATTTAGGAGAAGAAAAAATATTGAATGTTATCTAAATTGATGATTTAATATCTTAAAAGATATTTGCATTTATTTGGTTTTTCTGTGAGCCCTTAAACTGATTAGTCGCATATCAAATAATTACCGAAATGATTCTATGTGGCGATACTCTTGAAATCACAGATTGCCTTTTGTTTTTCAAACAAAATATTTATACAGTTTTGTGTGTGAATATGTTTGATTTCCGTTTCCGGCTCCTAATTGTTTAATATGCGGTCAATCAAAAATTAAATAAATAAAAAAATATTATTTCCGGGACCAAAATATGTATTAAATCATCTATTTAATCAACCCTCATTTAATTTTTTTAAAGTAAAGAATTATCCTGATTTACTCCAATAACTAAACTGATACGTGATTTGGTTTGGGTTAGTTTTTGTTAATATGAGTTAATTTGGAGGAGCTAAAATAAAGCACGGGGTCTTGTCACGTTTGAGTCCCCTCGATGCTGCAAATTTTCTTTTTTTTTACCAGATAGGGGATGTTTTATAGATTACTTTAAGCTGAGGAGATTTTTGGATGAATCATCCATTATTAGACAGAACAAAGTCTTCAAAGCTTGAAAAATTTGGCCAAATTGCCACAACACCTGAACTGCTGCTTCTGCCTTACTCACTTCCTCAGCCTGTGCCGCAGTCTGGGGAATCCACCACCATGTACTGTTTGCCGGACCATCGTATGCTGGGGAAGCATCATCGCCGCCATTGCTCAGATCTTCTTTTTCGCGGTCTACGCACCCCCATTTTTGGCCTTCTTCAAAATACTCGGTTGAGGCATCCAATGATTCTGCCTCATCCGGTGTAGGCCTATTAAATAGGACAGTTTTGATAATATACAATACTACTTTAGATATAAAAGATAGTAAACTATAAGTGTCAATACTGATTTAAAGTTTGAAAACATTTTTCGTGTGTGTGTTTACCCTCACTAATTATATTTGAAACTGTTAAGTGTTAATATTATGGTATTATAAAAAGAAATAATGACGAAATAAATCTGACAACACTGAGTCTTTCAGAAATGTAAAATTATTCGTCGTCTTGGGTTAGTCGGAGGCTTTCTCATTCTAGGGAAATTTGTCATAATTAATATTTTCATGACTGATTTTCAGGTTTGTATTGCTCATTGCCTTGGTGAAATTGTGCTGCAAACTGATATGAAATGAATTTCAAAGAAAATATAGGTCATCCAAAAATTTTATATTAAATACTCTATAAGCTACCCCCTTTTTTAGGGAAAGGAAGAAAACTTCCTAAATCGACTAGACCCAAAAATCACCAGAACCTAAACCGCGCGTTAATTTCACTAATGGTTATTTTTTTTTGTTAGTTTGGGATGGTTTTGATTAGTTACATTATATATTTAATTTCCGCTAAACGAAAGAAGTAGTGATGAGAAATTCTCGTCTTTCGTCTCCCTTCGAATAATCTCGACCAGTGTAACCAGCCTTATTCGCCAATTGCCCTTTCAACTGGTCCATACGCCTAACTCACTCAGCCGTTTGTGGTTTTATTCTTTATAAATGGTTAATATTATGCTGAAAAAAATTATGAAATATCACTTACGCTGACCTATATATGCCACAAGTGGTAATTAATATTCAAATTACAATTATATGAATTGCTATCTTAATTAAGTTTCATCTTGACACGTTAACACTAGAAATCACAACAATCAGGTATCGATTAAACGATTTAGGACTGGTAATCACTGCGATTAAACTTCAAATCAAAAAGTAGCACTAGTTATGGTACTTTAGCAAGTCTCTGATCAATAACTTAACATTACTAGTTACTATATAAAAATTTCAATAAATTACCTCGATGCTAATTATTAAAGAGAGGAGTTATGCTTAAAAAATATGTTAATATTACCGAGTTACTATCGCTTAAATATTTAACAATTTATATGTTAAAATTAGGGATACTTATATCCACTAAACTACGCTTAGCTTATTCCCTTGGCATCTGGAATATAGAAAACTTGTAAAATTTCTTCATAACTAAAAGGGATTTACTAAATAAAATATATAGAAATAAATATAGCCGCACAAAGTAAGGAAAATTGGGCTCAATTGACCGAGATCAAGGCGAAACTTTCAATAATAAGGTTTAAATAAGTTAAATTAAATTTCTGCCATTGGTTTTACAGATAGATATAATTATCTTAATATAAAGGGCATAACCGCCCTAATTGTACCATATAAATTTAGATAATACCAAGAGAGTAAGCGGTAAAAGAATTACAGTATATTAGAGGACTGTCTCTTATTAAAATCGCTAAATACGTTCAGCGAACTAAGACTCAGTATCTCTGGAGGTCATATTTCCAGTAGGTGCTTCTCGGCAGATTATATTTAGTCTTTTCACTTGAAAAATTAAAGGTAGTAGCACGATAAATCTAAGCTTATATTAGCCGTACTGATTTATTATTAATTGAAATTGGTCTTACCAGACTTGACGATGTGTTTTGTCCTCGGTAATTGGAAGACCTAGGCAAAGGTACCAGTCGGGTTAAACAAGTTACAATAAAGGCTGGGCTCCTACTCAGATAGGGAAGGCCCCAAGCAAATGGGCAGTGGTTCCTCGGAGAGACCCTGGTGAAAAATGGCTATTTTTTATAGCCCTGTTACTTAGAAGCATATGAGTCGATATTACCTTTTAAAATAAAAGAGTTATCAGACCGCTCTGCACACGATGTTTCACATCAGCATAGCCGGTATTCTAACAAGAGATACGCGTTATTACGCTTTGTAATATTAACAAAACCGGCTACCTGGCAATCATCAACCAGCAGTTAAAAACCTAATTACCAGTAGGCACCTTCATGGACGGAAGTCCAAACGAGAAGACCCGTTTGTTTTAACTTCCCTCGAGTGGTCCCTCGGAAAGACCCTGGTGAAAAATGGTATTTTTATAGTCCTGATACTTAGAAGCACATGAGTCGAAATTACCTTTTAAAATAAAAGGGTTATCACACCGCTCTGCACACGATGTTTCACAACAGCACAGCCGGCATTCCAACAAACGATGCACGTTACTACGCTTTGTAATATTAACAAAAAAATGCTACCTGGCAATCCAGCAGTTGAAAAGTTAATTGCCAGTAGGCACCTTCATGGACGGAAGTCCAAACGAGAAGACCCGTTAATTTTAACTTCCCTCGATTATCATATTTTCATGCGCATCTTCGGAAAGCACCTGCTGTCAAACGGGTCGGAGTACTGAAATCCACTCGTAATAGTAATATTGTGACAAACGATTATCGGATACACAGAGAAAATTGCGATATAACTCTCGATTGCTCTTGAGATTTTTCAAGGCCAGGCGATATAGTGGCTACTCGCAACACGAAATTCTCATGTCTCGACTTCTCTCGACGAAGATTGTAGTAAAGTCTTGGTCAAGTTGTGCTTCAAACTGGTATCAAATCGGACACTTTTTCGTTTTTTTTTTAGTGAAAATGTAGTTTATCCAAAAATTTAATGGATTAAATACTCTATAAGCTACTCTTTTTTTAAAGGGAAAATAAGAAATCTTGCAAAATCGACGAGACTCAAAGATCACTAGAACCTAAGACAGAACCACGTACCCTGCAGGTCTGGGTTTGGTCACTCCCAGCCTTGCACACCTGAGCCTGCAGAGAGTCTCACACTCACAACACACGTCTTTTGGAGTTTCCACTTCCTCCTGACAGAACCTGCAGCGTCTATTATCTGCCAGGCCGATCTTTTCCATGTGTCTGTTGATTTTACATTGCCCCGTCAGCTATCCCACTAATATTCTCATTGTCTTGCGACTCCTCTTAAGTAGATCTGCCGTGAAATTTGGAGAGCCGTGTTTTATGAACTGTTTGGCCTGTAATTGCCAAGGTGTTTGTAACCACAAGTTTAGAGATTGTTTATCTATCCAGTGTTTAACTGCTGTTTTGAAGACTCTTCCTGCTATCCCGTAGTAGGGCTCAGGTCCCAACGTAACCTTACTTGAGCCCCGTTTTGCAAGTTTGTCGGCTTCTTCGTTGCCTTGATGGCCTTCATGTCCCGGAACCCATGCAATGGTGAGCTTATTGTTACGACCGACCTCTTCAAGGGCACTTATGCAGTCTTTGACTAGTGTAGATCTGACCTTGTGTGCACTAACTGCTTTTAAGGCTGTCGAAGCATATGACTACCCTCCTTTTTCTAATGTTTCAGTTTCCACCCATGTTTATGGAGATAATTGACCTTGGTCCACGGACCCCTACTCCCATCCCTATACTGGTCTTAGAGCCGTCGGTATACCATGTTTGGTCTGCTTTTATAGGAGGCCCCTCCTCCCATTCTTCTCTGCCAGCAATTGCTACTGAGAAGGGTCTATCAAACCCGTAGAAGGGGGTTGTTTCGTCTGATGGCATTTCGAAGAGATACTTGATCTCTTCGCTTTACTCTAGTTTCCAGCTTGTGGGCCTTTCCCATTCAATGATGGGCTTGTTTCCTTGCTTGAGCCGGTGATGTATCATTCTTATGTTCCCCTAAACGAACCTAAACCGCGCATTAATTTCACTAATGGTTATTTTTGTTAGTTTGGGATAGTTTTGATTAGTTAAATTATATATTTAATTTCCGCTAAACGGAAGTAGTAGTGATGACGATGACGTCGTGATGAGAAATTCTCGTTTTTCGTCGTCGAAGTATCTCGACCAGACCAGTGACTTGATTTCTCTCGAGATTGTTTTTCAAGACGAGGCGAGATAGTGGCTATTCCCAACGAGAAATTCTCATTTCTCTCGAGTTTTCTCGACGAGAATTGTTATAATCATTTAGATTATGATTTTCTGGAGGTTGGTTGAGATAGAATTTCGAAACTTACATATATAATTTCTTGGATTGACATGTACTTTTAACATTTTTTACTTTCTTATACATACAAGGTGTTTCAATGTTCATGGATAGGCTTGAATTTATGTTAAACCAAAAGGGTATATTGACTTTTTCTTGGATGCTACTACGAAAATTAAAAATAATCGTTTTACAAATCTAAAAATGTGTATTATTAAGGCACCCCATAACCAAAACTTAAATTAAGTTATAGTTTTTGTGGATTCCCAAGAAGTGAAATTTTCCACAAAGAAATAAGCTTTTGCCGTAAAATGGATAAAAGCATCATGGGTTTCACTCTTCGTAACTCAAGCCGTGGACGCACAATAGTCAAAAAGACCAACTAAATTAAATATCTTTATTTCCAGACGACTTTTCTTCATCGAATAATTTATGTAGGAGCTCATAAATTTCCATGCTTTGATGAAGCTACGTCTTTATTTCATGGCATTATAACTAAATGCAATGAAACTTACTGCATAGACAAGCTCAGTGGATTCTTGTTGTTTTATCATCAATACATCGTTCATATGGTCGAGGTAAGTCCTTTCTCTCTTTTTACGTTCGGTTACACATTATCATATGTAGCAACCTTTTGGCTAAATTCCGTGGTCATAGTTTGAATTGTCTAGCTAGTTAGTAAAAATAGGGTTAAGGGATGTGTTTCTTTAGTCGCGTAAAATAGTTGTTCTCTTTAGCACAATAAATAACTCGAAAGTGATACTTTCCCGCACATGACTGCCGTTGCCCGGGCAAGCAGTCAAATACGGGAGTTATTAACTAAATTTTTTCTACAAGCTCATATCGAAAAGAAGAAAATATTTTTAATTGATGTAGCAACAATTACTAATGTATTCGAGGATTCTTTATAATAAGATATTTATCATTTTATTTTATTTTTGTTTTTACAGAAAAGGGCAAATTAGTGAACTATATCAAACAAACTATCTAGCTTTATGAAGCAACAACCCGAGACTTTCATATTTTGTCATTAGCTTCCTACATTTTTTTCTTCAAAATTATACTCAATTATGCGTTTGGGAATATGACACTTTCCGAACTAAAATGCGCGTGATAAAAGCATTAAATACGCACGCTTGTAGAAACAAGACTTTTCATATTCCACTGATTAACTATCAGATCATACCCTTATGCTCTTCATTAGATGAAACGGATGATTTCACTTTCATTTTTATATATTGCCTTGTGCATTTTTGAAATTTTAGCGGAACATATTTTAGGGAGATGAGGATAACCTTAATAAGCACCTAGGCTATTTGCTGGATAAAAATGCTCACCATGCTGCCTATCTAGGAACAACAAAATTATTAATACACGTCTCTAATATTAATCAGGTAAGTGAGATTCGTCAAGTTAGATTGTAGGGTGTCTAAAGGGTCCGAGTTTCAAGTGAAAACTATTTATTTATTTATTTATTTATTTAAATAATATATTTCCTCAATTAAAAAGTGATTACACAGTAATTGATGAAAGTAGTCAAAAAGAAACTTATTATACTTAACTAAAACTAGACAAGACACTGGTATGTTTCATACACTAAAAAATTCATCCATGGTTTAACAATTTTTGTTCAATAATTATAAGATTAATCGACTTACCTGTAAGGAAGATCAATCTTA
>MU184765.1:86841-129397 GCA_016904865.1 Pissodes strobi
CCTACCAACTATCTGTCATAGAAGGACATAGAAGCGAAGAATAATATCTTCTTTAGCCGCTTTTTTAATATATTAATATTAGGAGAACTCTTTATATCCATGTCAAGGAAATTAAAAATCTTGCATCCCTGAAAGTAGAAGCTTCTCTGATAACTCGCTGTTATTTTCTAGCACGTGTATCATGCCCATGCATAACCTGGTTTACCGTAAATAGAGATCTGTTCTTATAAACAAAGACCGAGATTTCCATGATATAAACTCCAACTAATGTAAGAACTTTTAGTCTCTTAAATGAATCACGACATGACTCTAAATTTTAGACGAGCCATTATCCGAATTGCATATTTTTGGATCAAAAAAACTCTCTCAGCATTGACACTTAATCCCCAATTCAATGTACCATATCTTAAATGGCTATGAAAATTAGCATAATACAGAGATAAAAGAGTTGGAGTGCTACAATTACAGGAAAGAAAATTAAGACCATAACAGGCTTTACGTAATTTTGTGCACAATGCATCAACATGAGGTTCCCAGCTAAGTCTATGATCCACAAATATCCCCAACATTTTTGTATTTTCACTGGTTTTAACTTCTTCCTGAGAGCCTCGAAAAAGAATTATATTTTCGTAACTATTTCCCCGTAACATATAGTTCATTATTGCCGTTTTGTTTTTATTAATACTTAGGAAATTTTTCTCGGACCAGAACGCAACTCGCTGATAGACAGCTTCGGCATCAAGAATATGGTCATTTTTTGACTCATTAAAAATTAAAATATTTGTGTCGTCAGCATAACATATTGCCTGAACATTATTGGAAAATTATTAATGTAATTGATTAGATCATTAGAGTAAATGAGATACAACAATGGTCCGATAATTGATCCTTGTGGAACACCCTGCTGAATTTGATTAATTTTACTAGGTATAGTATTAAGTTGAACAATTTGAGATCTTCCCTCTAAATACGACTTAAATAATTTTAATGGCAAGCCTCTTGCCCCGAGGCGGCACTTGGCAAGCAGTAATCCGTGGTGGACAAAATCGAAGGCGCGAGAAAAATCGATAAAAAGACCTATAACTGCTAGTCTACTATCCAATGCATCGATAATTTTTTTATTAAAAAAGCAGAGCGCTGTTTCTGTACTCTTATTTTTTGTAAATCCATGTTGAGCCTGTGTGAGTATATTATTAATGTTCAAAAAATGTGATAATTGTTCTTTCATGTTGAGTTCAAATATTTTAGAGATGCTAGTTAGAAGACTAATAGGTCGATAATTTGTATAATCATTAGAGTCTCCCTTATTCTTATATAGTGGCACTACAGTAGCTAATTTCAACTTATCATTAAACGTACCACATTCGATTGACAAGTTCATCAGAAAAGCAAGTACTTCAGATAATTCAGTCTTACACTTTTTTAACAAATTGTTGGATATTTCATCATATCCGCTGTTGTTGGAACTTTTAAGCATATCTATGAGTCTGCAGACATCCGGACCACAAATAGGACGCAAAAACATAGTAACATCCTGCAAAGGGATATTTGATTCAAGAAAATGTACATCACAAGTTTTATTCAAATGACCTGACCCAATAAAATGATCATTAAATTCATCGGCCACTATGCCATTAAAAAAAGTTTTAAAATTGATCCCTAAGGTTTAGCCTTCACCTGCAACACCAGCCCCGTCTCCAGGGGTGAGGCGGCGAGGCAGCCGCCTCGGGCGGCCGATTTTTAGGGGCGGCCGTTTTTATTTTTTCTATAAAGTTTTAATGTGATTGTATGTAACACTCTCGCAATGAATATGTAAAACGCTTCATTCGTAATATAAGCAGCTCGTCGCGCGTTGTATGCAATAATAACCAACGCCTTAAAAAATTGAACTCCACTATATAACATAAGGGTCTATTCACAATTAGAATTAGCAGTTTAAATTAGCAGTGAATGAAAAATCGCATTAACAGTCGCAACTGCTAATGAAAAATCGCGACTTAGCACATCTTTAGGGACGGGCGACCGACATCGCCTTAAAGAGATTCAAGACAATTTTTACGGAAGCGGTCGAAACGCAACCCTATTGATTGATCGATTACTGAACAGCATGTAGCACATATTGAGCATGGAGCGAGCGCATATTACATATACGATTTTTTAGAACAAAAATTCGAACTCCGCGGCTCCAAATACCCCTCTCTATGGTACCCACATCAAAATTAGTTTTTTCGAAAATTATTTTTGTTTTCATTACAGAAACGGTTAGAGGGATCCACGTACAGGGTGGGCCGTTTAAGAGGGGTCTATACCTTATCTCGAAAACTACGGGGGTTGGAAAAAAAATAAATACAAAAGTTGTTCCTAGTAAAATGATCTTAATTTTTTTTTGTATTGTTTTATTTGTCACTTTTTTATATACAGGATGGTCAAAGGAAGTTAACTTTTTTAAATGAAACAACCTATATTTTATTAGATTTTTTGATTCTACTTTAAATTCTAAGCATATTTGATGTATGATGTTATACCTCTAGAGTTAGTAGTTTCACAGATATAAACAGTTGAAAATCGGTACTTTCACTACTTTTCACCTTGGCAGCAAGAAGACCATTAGAGATGGAGTAAAATTAATTTCACATTCCTATCTTAACTTTTCAAGAGCTATTTGACGGTACTAAATGACAGGTGGTACGATGGGTACCAAATCTGGTACCTCTGTAGGTACCATCAGTTAGCACCATCAGATAGCTCTTGGAAAGTTAAGATAGGAATGTGGAATTCATTTTACTCCATCTTTAATGGTCTTCCTGCTACCAAGGTAAAAAGTAGTCAAAGTACCGATTTTCAACTGTTTAGAGCTGTGAAACTACTAACTCTAGAGGTATAACATCATACAACAAATATGCTTAGAATTTTAAGTAGAATCCAAAAATGTAATAAAATATAGGGTGTTTCATTTAAAAAAGTGTAACTTTCTTTGACCATCCTGTATATAAAAAAGTGACGATTAAAACAATACAAAAAAAAGTTAATTTTATTAGGAATAACTTTTGTATTTAAAATTTTTTTCCAACCCCCGTAGTTTTCGAGATAAGGTATAGGCCCCTCTTAAACGGGCCACCCTGTACAGGGTGTCCCAAATTCGAGCCTCATCATTGGGATCTCGGAAACTAGAAGAGATACGAAGTCGGATAAATGGAGGCAAAGTTGTGCAATTTGATGCTGATCAAAATGCCATCTTAAAAGTTTAAAAATTCCGAACACTTCCGAAGATTTTTGGAAAAAACCGAATATTTGCGAATTTATTTTACTTTTTTTATGACTCTATTTGAATAGATATAACAAAATAAATTTCACATTCTCAATGCTACTTTTTCTGTTTGACAAGATGGTGTAATCAGATTTTCAAACCGACGTTTCGTCTTTGAGCTGCCATCATCAACTTTGTTTTTTTAAATACGGCCCTGGATTTTTTTTACGGATTTTAAGAACATCTAAAGTCCCAAAGCCAATAATGTATCGCACTTATTCGAAAAATACATATTAATGGCATTTTCCTTAAGACCTCATGTGTTAGAGAGAGACAGAGAACATATTTTTGGTAAGATTTTACCAGGAAATCATTAAAATGATTTCTTTCGAACAAGTGCGATACATCATTGGTGTTGGAACATTAGAAGCTCTTAAAGTCCGTAATAAAAAATCCAGGGCCGTATTTAAAAAAACAAAGTTGATTATGGCAGCTCAAAGACGAAACGTCGGTTTGAAAATCTGATAACACCATCTTGTAGGACAGAAAAAGTAGCAATGAGAATATGAAATTTATTTTATTATATCTATTCAAATAGAGTCATAAAAAAATAAAAATGAAATCGCGAATATTCGGTTTTTTCTAAATATTTTCGGAAGTATTCGGATGTTTTTAACTTTTAAGGTGGCATTTTGATCAGCATCAAATTACGCAACTTTGCCTCCATTTAACCGACCTCGTATCTCTTCTAGTTTCCGAGATGCCAATGATGAGGCTCGAATTTGGGACACCCTGTACATATCACCCACGTACAAATAACTTTTTTTAAATCACACACAGGGTGTTAAATCCACAATTTTTTCCCAAAAATCCCCTATTTTCGAAATATTTCGGTACAGCAAACTCGTGATATTTTAGACCACAAGTTCGAACTCCGCGCCCCCAAATACCCGTTTCTAAAGTACCCACTTCAAAATTAATTTAAAGAAAATATATATTTTTCAAAAAATTTTTCCAGTTTTTATTACCGAAACGAATAGAAGGATCCACTTACAATAAATCTTTTAAATTTTTAAACGTAAAAATAAAATTTCCAAAATCATATACAGGATGGTAAAACAATACATTTTTTTAAAAATTCAACTTTTTTCGAAATATTTCGGTACAGAAAACATACGACCGTTTCGATGCGAAAATCGAACTCAATGCACTCAAAAAGCCCCATAAGATATTCGAAATAAAAAAGATCTTCTCGAAATTCCCTATTTCGTGCCGAAATCTAAAGAGAAATGCTAGATTTTGAGACAAAAATTACATTTTATCGAATATCTACCTTATTTGAACTCCTATCGAAAAACTTTATAGCTTTTCGATCGACCTTATGACCGATTTGATATATCTCTTTCCGTTACTACACATGAAGAAAATATAAAAATCACGTTTGGTCGATTTGGAAAAAAACGAAACGTCGTACAACCAAACTGGATAAGGCACATTAGTACCCGACGAGACCCATCTTTTTCCCATTTAAAGTTTACCTCTAACTCTTGCCGTTTTGGAATTATAGCCGATTTAATGGATATCTCGATTTTTTAGATATACCGTTACACACCCGTGATTTTTTCCGAAAAAAATTTCTAAAAAAAAATTATATGTTTTTATTACGGAAACAATTAAAGGGGTCTAATTACATGTTATTAACATAAAAATAAAATTTTCAACAGCATAGGTATACAAAGTGGTAAAAAAATAATTTTTGTAAAAAATCACCTTTTTTCGAAAAAAAAAAACGGCTATATATATATTTTTAAGTTCGACGACTCACATGCAGACTAAAGGCCGTCGAAATACACATTTTTGGTGGTATGTGTTTTTTTCGTATCACTCGAAGTTTTGGAGCTATGGCCGTTCTCGAATTTAAACGGCCGATTTCTCGGTTTCTATTGGTCTTGAGGTCTTCTACCTACTAGACCGGGGGATAGTGACAGATTTTGGGACACGATTTTACTCAGTATGCCTTTCAGAGGACAATATGATCCGTATATCTTCATGATAATATTGCTTGAATCAAAGAGTCGTCCTGGGTTCTTCATATTAAAAAATGATTCGTTATTTGTTCGAAAACTATGTGTTTTTGTACGATTTTAGTCAGGCTGCCATGTGCCTTGTAATGAAATTCAAAATAAAAATTCCTCGGAAAACCATTGGCATACCGTTAAGGTGTGCCCGAAGGGCTTGTATGGCCACGTAAACTTGTATTTGAATAAGGAAATTTTCGGCGTTTTTAAACAGGCTGCCACTGATAGGTATACAAGTTCTTGTTATAAAACTGCTTAAGGAAAGATGGCATACCGTTTGCGAATGCCCAAGTACTGTTTACAATGCAAAAATTTTGTACAGTTATGGAATAACATTCTGTGATTTTAGTCAGTACAAAATTTGTTGTAACATTAAGTTTGTATCCTAAAATGTTGATATGTAATATGGCATACGAGTTGTGCGGGTTCGCCATATTAAAAAATTAAAATGAAGTTGCAAAATACGAAAAAAAAATCTGTGTTTTTAAGCAGTATGCCTTTTTGTTTTTATTATAATCATGGTATATCTAGGTGAAATAAGAAACGGCATAAAAGTTGGGCGAGGTTTCCATATAAAAAATTGTAAAAAATAGGAAAAAAATTCCGTGTTTTTAATCAGTATGCCTCTTGGTTTATAATTAAAGTTAGTAATTTACTTTGTTAAAATAAAAACGGCATACAAGTTGTGGGGGTTTATCATATTAAAAAAATTAAAAAAAAAGTTTTGTTTCTTACGGGAATGGAACAGGGTCGCCCGCACCGCAAGAACATGGCATGATGCACTATTAGAGCTCGTCAAGTAGGAGGCAGTAGGCTACATACAACACGATTTCTCTTTCTTTTAGTGCCGGGTAGCTACTAATCCAAATTAAGAATGGCATTCGGCTATATCTAGAAAAGTAATTGTGGTAAAGACGTATTATGACTAAAGGACTAAAGCGGCCAAGAGAACATGTTGGAAATTATTTTTAAATGTTCAAAATGACCGCCAGGGGTCGTAATATCCATCTTAAATTTTAAAACCCGTTTTTTGCAAAATTTTCTTCAATTAAAGATAGTAGAATGCATTGCGATTTTACTTCCTTGGCCGCATGAGAGTGATTTTTCAAGCCCGCGTAACGACACGCTTTGGAATTTTCGTCTCGCAAGGGATAAAGTATATGATCCTCTCTTATGGAATCGGTAATTTATGACTGTTCGAGTCGCGATTGAATTGGACTTCTAGAAGACTCTTACGCGTTTTACACTATAACAGATTTTCTATTATATATTCGCAGTGTATTTGGATCCATAGCTTAATGTTATTAAGCTCAATTCGATAGAGGTAATCACTTCTAATACGTGTACTGTGCCCTTTTTGCTTTATATGCATTCAATATGAGTGAATATTGCCCTTCTGTCTCCTTAAAATTTGAACGTTTTTAGAAACGAAGTATGTTAGCGGCAACAGTTTACATTATCATTGCATTGAAAATAAGGACGAAACATAGCAAACGCTTCTACAGATGGAAAATTCATTTTTTTTCAACACCCAAAAATATCTCAAAAAAAAAACGGACATAAAAAATGTACGACTGTAAGTGAGGCACGAGTTCATCTGTTTACCTGTAACTATAGCATGCTCGAAAGCACCGAAACATAAAAAAAAAATTGTGTGTGCTTAAGACCACACGATAGAAGTGAAAACTTCGACAAGCGGTATCATCGTTTATCACAATTTCGATCCGAGCCTTCGTTGCACAGATACGGGCGAAAAACGGTTTTCCCCCTAAATACCCGCCTTAAATTAGAGCCCCCCCCCCGTATGGTCAAAGGTATCTCCCCATGGGGCGCACCTACCATAAAAATTTCGACCCCGTACCTCTTCTCGTTCTCCCGGAATTAATTATTTAAGTTTTTCCTTCTCTCCCCTCCCCAAAATGTGGGGGGGGGGGGGTACGGGGTCCCGTTTTCGTCCAGGATCTTATTCTTTTTACCCCGGCTACATGCCCTGAAAATTTCGGCTCTCTACCTATACGGGAACATGCCAGTACAAGGAGCGTTACGTTACTTATCCGAGCATGACGCGTGGCGCGTGACGCGTGACGACTCGGTCTCATTCAACCCCCACAAAAAAAATATTGCAAAACGCGCCTAAAGAAGTTTTCACTTCAAAAATCTCTTGAATTTCGATGCATGCATTCTACCACCATGCAATACCTATTGCTCCAACAATACATATTGCCTACGACATATATTGGTAATATGTGGAGCAATGCGTACTTGTCCAATCCAAGCACCTTAAATCTGACGGAATTTGGCTGGATGATAGAGCCGAATAATACGTACACCCTCCGTTGGTTTGAAGGCGACGAGGTTCCGCAATTCGTTCATGAAGTCTTCATTGAACCGAACGCTACATAAGGTAATACAAAAAGAAATGACAGCCGTCACTTGTCATTTACACAGATTAAGGTCCTCATTAAAATATGAAATACCTATGATTATTTACAAATTATGAAAGGGACTTTCAAGATGACAGCGAATCGATCGCAGCCTTGGATGATGATGATGATAATGAGGAAGACGATAAAATCGACATCGATGTCACACAAGAATGGGAGAATGTTAGCGACGAAGAACCAAACTTCAAAATAGATATTGTGGAGTGATGGAAAAAAATGTACCTACTCCATAATTACGATTTATATGATTGTATTCCAATAAACTGTGTTTTCATAAATTATTTTTTTATTCTCTATTTTTATAAACTTTAGACCTCATCCATCGGTGTGCCATTTGTTATTCCACCTATATACACCATAATTATAATAATAACAGAAAGGCATACTGCTTAAAAACAAAAAAATGTTACGTTTTTCTTACACTGGTTTTTTTCTAAACTTGCATCTTTTTTTAAATATTTTCGACAAGCTTGGGCCTTCTCGATCGGTATGCCATTTGTTATTCCATCTACATATACCACGATTATAATAAAAACAAAACGACCTACTGCTTAAAAACACGGAATTTCTTTTTTCTATTTTGCAATGTTTTATGCGTATGCCTATGATTTCTACCCTCTCAAACGATATGCCAATATCATATACATCATATGTTACCATTAACTGTATGAAAATAGAATGGCATACTGGCTAAAATCACAGAATGTCATTCCATAGCTGTACAAAATTTTTGCCATGTAAACAGTACTTGGGTATACGCAATCGATATGCCATCTTTTTTTAAGCAGTTTTATAACAAGAACTTGTATACTTATCAGTGGCAGCCTGTTTAAAAACGCGGAAAATTTCCGTATTCAAATACAAGTTCACGTGGCCATATCAGCCCTTCGGGCCCACCTTAACGGTATGCCAATGATTTTACGACGAATTTTTATTTTGAATTTCATTTCAGAGCACATGGCAGCCTGATTAAAATCGTACCAAAACACATGGCTTTCGAACAAATGATGAATAATTTTTTAATATGAAGAACCCAAGACGACTCTTCGATTCATGCATTATTATCATGAAGATATAAGGATAATATTGTCCTCTGAAAGGCATACTGAGTAAAATCGTGTCCCAAAATCTGTCACTATCCCCCGGTCTATACATGCCGAATTTCAAATCGATCGAAAAAAAAAACGATCGGTTCCAGGTAGGTTCCGCTTCCTATGGGACAAAATAAAGGTTAGGTCGATATAAAAACACGGTTTTTTCTGTTTACCGAAATTCTTCCTTTTTCTACCGGAACCTACCCGTTAAAAAACGTGTTTCGCGATTTCCCTCATTCTCGATAAAAATTCAGGAAACGAAGTGGGGGTACCCACTAACCGGCCAACGCCGACTCCGATGCGGAGTTTGGTCGCGGCAAAATTTAGCTCCCAGCTCCCGTTTAGCCAGAAATCGCGAAAAACCACGCGATTTCCATATAACGGCATCCCCAATTTAATTCCAGGTAGCCCCATGTTGTACATATCCCATGAAAATATAGACCCTGCAGGCCATCTCCTTATACCGGTTAAAAAACCGCGCGGGCGCCTATTCGCCGGATAGGTCATTATTGACTCCTTACTTGGTCTGTTGTAAGGGGCGGCCAAATCCTGCTCGCCTCGGGCGGCCTAAAGCCTGGAGACGGGGCTGGCAACACACTCCTATATAATATTTTTTTAATGTTATTTCTTAATGTCATTTGAAGTACAGTGTGGTCCACGTAAGGTTACCAGATTAAAATGTTTAAATTCTGAATTTAATAGATATTTATGCAATAAGGATCAGGCCGAGTTATCACCCTCGGATAACGTCTGGCCTGATCGTATTCGCGGCTGGTATCATAATGATCATTATTTCGATTTTTTTATGGCAGTGGCACACACATTAAAGGGAGATCCTATGGCACTCGACGAGCTATGTGTGTGTGAAAATGTCGATTGACACGGTTCTTGAATAGCTGCAGGTTGTAATTTTGGGAAAACAGATCTCCTAGGAGTGGGTTCCATAGTGATTCAGTGCTGAGAATATTCCACAAAGGAGTCCATCTAAAGCGATGTTTTACATGTTTCCAGTTGAACGACGAACGGGTGCGCTCTTGCCGTCTGTCGTGACTCTCTGACAGGCGTTGCTTGGGACGGGATGAGGCGGACCAAATCCCGATAACATATGTCGTGAAAATATCTGTTAAACAGGGAGATTTGGGCTATATGTCTGAGGTGTTCCATACCATCCAGATCCCAGGTAACTCCGGGTCGCCAACGAGACGCACAGCTCTCTTCTGAATGGAATGCGGCTGCTTTAGGGTGTGCTTAGATCTAAACACGGTATTATTTGCGCTTTGTAGAGCAAGAACAGCGGCAGCGGTGTATACAATTTTTTCTTGCGCAGCAAGCTTCTGCAAGGCTGATCTTGCGATGTTAGCACCGTAGCCATGCCAGGATATATTGCTGTTGACAGAAACACCCAGTAGGCCGATTGACGAGGATGAAGGAATTGTCGATAATGATTTCAGAGTTCGCCGTGCTAGCTTTCTTGGTAAACGTGGCTGCTAGGGTTTTTGCTGCATTGAACTGAACCAAATGTCTGTCGAATTTCGAACTTAGGCGAACTTTCTCCAGATCTTGATTAAATATTGCAATCTGCTCCTATCTGCCGTGATAAGTCTCAGTCGCTGGTAAATATTTTTCTGATCTAAATTGGGAGACAAGGGTACTGTCATCTGCAAAACTGTAAACAGGATTATTGGCTTCGATCAGCAGGTCATTAATATAGATGAGGAACAGAGATAGTGAAAGTATGGCATCCTGAGGCACGCAGAGATTGGTTATTAATAAAATTGGCAAGCCAGTTGCAGGGAGAGGCTGACAGTCTGGAACACGGCAGTTTGTTGAGCAATATGCCAAACTCTGTCGAATGCCTTCGAAATATTCAACGCATTTGCTCGAGATTCTCCGTAGTTCTCAATTGCCCTACTCCATATAATATAAGTAATATAGGCCAATATATCTCCTGTCGATTTCTCTTTGCGAAAGCCGTATTAGTTATCGATAATTATTCTCTTGATCTTGAGGTACTTGAGTAGTTGCTGATTGACTACACGTTCTATGGCTTTACGAATAATTGGAAGCAAGGCAACCGGGCGATGGTTAAGTTGTCTTGCCTTTTTTGGAACCGGTTTCACTCGAGCGACTTTCCAAGAAGATGGGTAAGATAGATAAAAAAAAGGTCTGGAAAAAATGGGCGTTAGTTCGTTGCTGCAGTTTATTAACACGATGACGGTGGCAGGTAAGAAGATGGGTAAGATAGATAAAAAAAAATGTCTGGAAAAAATGGGTGTTAGTTCGTTGCCGCAGTTTATTAACACGATGCCGATGGTGGTTGTCCGTACGGTCCTGAAAGAGAAATATACCAAAAGGACAGTCTCTTAACATTTTGAACATTCTTTTCTGCATACCATTATAGGTATATGTGTGGAGGAGGCGTCATCGCCTTTATGTCACTGCAACCTGTAAGATCTATTGCAACCCTCCTTGTACTTAGAGAATTGTGTCCAACCCTGTCTTCTTGACCAGACTCGAAAGTCTCGACAGTGGCTCCATGGTGTAGCTTAACGCTTCTGTATTGGTTGTCCCCGCAGTTTCAAAGCGCAACCTCGAAAGTCCTGCACACCATTGTCTAAGCCTGTGATAACATGTTTCGTAGATAGATTAAGACTTATCTGGAATGACTTCTGATACTGCTTCTTCCGCTGCCACTCTTACATCTTACGGAATGGAAAGGCATACTAATGTCTTTTAAACTGATTTTAAAAACTGTAAAATCATGCCTCAGACATCTGTTTAATTGTATGTATTTTTTTTTTAAATAAAAACTTAAAAACGGACATAACAGTCGAAACAAGTTACCTGTTTTATTAATGAAAGAACATGTCAAGAAACGCGATAGTTCCAAAATAAATTTTAATCAAGGCTAATGCAGCTACTGCTGGCATTACTACAAACAAGTCAAAATCCATATATCAGAAAGCCTGAAGAATCAAAGAAGCGTAAATGAAGATGTTTTGCTGACATATTTTTTTCAATTTGAGTGAAAACATAGCTCAATCCATTTAATAAGGTAAATGCTCCATTTGAATTCAACTTTGAGGGTTTACAAGAACATTAAAGATTAGTGGCATTTCTGAAGGCCAAACATAAAAGTCTTTACCAGAAAGAGAATAAATCGAAAAATTTTTGCACGCAGCCTTAAAGGAAGATCATCTTTTGAAGAAGGTAGGTACCTTACTTCCGCTTCGTTTCGGTTGAATCAGCACGTGTCGTGTAGCGGCTCTTCAGCGCCATATTGGGTGCTGCGTGGCGATAGTTCAGGGAACGTTTGGGCTCCCCGAGGAAGAATCGGACGCCATAGCTAGCTAGCGTAGTGTGCGCCGTCACATTCTATTTTAGCACTTTTCGTAGCCAAAGAAGATACCCATTCACGCCGGTAGCCAGGCTGGGAGGACCGGATGTTCCCGTGGGACCATTTTTTGACTGTGCCGTTCATAGATATAGTTTTGTGGAAGGGTAGGGAATCACCAAGGGCACATGCCCGGCATACTGGAGGTGCCTTCAAGGAGGATTGCTCTGCCTCTAATTAAGCAGCGGGGGAGGGGTGTGCTGGCGTATTGCCTTGTAGCAGAGCCATACCCTTGCCGGAGAGAGACCCTGACAAGGTCACAAAGAAAGAACAAGGCAGGTATCTACTAAATAGCTTAAATTGCTAGGTTATATTTGTTACTTTTCGGTCTCTAAATACATGTTGGCTTTAGGACATGAAACATCGAAAAAATTTAGTATTTTCTACCAACATGCTTAAATAACCACTTTTCTGCCTTCACCTTGTCGCGATCTGTAACCTATTTCCATCAAGTATTATATTTTTAGGTGGCGTTAGTTGTTGGTATTAGTCCTTGCAAAGAGTTGACCCATCTAAGCATGCAAAATAATAATATGGAGGGCAAAGAGCCGCATTTCCAGGTCATGATTATTGATACTAATGCCAACACAACAATAAGCTTTGCTGCATGAAATGAAGAATTTTGTGTAAACCCAATTGAAATAATTAAAAAATATTCTCAACTAAGATCTCAAAATATGCAACATAAAAAAATATCTTTTGTAATTTTCAAAAGGGAAAATGCACACGTCAATGTGTTGATATTTAAGCTCGCAAAGATCTTTAATCCTATTGGGCGTTTTTTAGACTTCTTAGAATCTAATTTATATAGAGGGAGTGGCTTGTGTCAGCCATCTCAAACGCCACGGTGGATGAAAGTCATCTGCTGTTGCAGAGGGTTATATAAAATATACAATTTCCAGCAAAATCGATATTGCTAAAAAGATACAAGGGATGCAGATTTCTGAAGCAAGCACGAGCAAGAGGCCAATGTGCTCTACAGGGTGTTCGAAAAATATACGGAGACATTTTAGAGGGTGATTCCTTGTTAAAAAATATGAAGAAAAGTTTCTATAAACATGGGGCCGGAAATGCAGAGTTTTCAAGATACAGGATGTAAAATAAAAAAAAATAAAAATGAAATTATTAATGTCTTAAAAAATATTTACTCGATTCTGTTGAAATTTGGCAATTGTTATTAGTTCTAAATAGATTAAAATTATTAAGTCAAGTGGCGTCCCGGGGGGCACCTTAGCGAATATTATCATCAAAAAAATGTACTTTTTTGTAACTTTAATATTTTTTGCTTCATTAAGCATCTAAAAATACAACTCTTTGCCTCTTGTATTTTTTTCCTATCTCACTTCGTTTTCGAGAAAAAAAATTAAAACAGTTTTATTGCATGTCACTGGACAAAATTGGTTTATCAATTTTTGCTAAAAAAAATCAAGTGTCTTGGAAAACAAATAATCAAAAACATTTCTAGGAAAGTGTTATTGCAACTTTTCCAATACCATAACATAAAGGACACTATAACAAATGTTGAAAATGTCCACCATCCATTTCCGTACACCTTCTCACTCGACGAATCATTGAACGACGAATTCGAGCTAAAATTCGAGGTCTATTTCTTACAAGCATTTACTATTTTATTCTAAATTCTTCTATTGTTTCTATGGGAGTAGCATAAACCATCGTCTTAAGGTGTCCCCAGAGATAAAAAATCTATTGGATTTAAGTCAGGGGAGCGAGGTGGCCAGTGAATTGGTCCACCTCTTTCAATCCAATTTTCACCAAAGGTGTTATTCAGATGAGTTCTGACAAGCATACTAAAATGAGGAGGAGCTCCATCGCGCATAAAAGTTATTTGGTTACGTATATTTAGAAGAACTTCTTCTAGCAGTATGGGCAATTCTTGTTGAACAAACTCTAAGTAAAATTCGGCGTTTAATCTTAAGGGTAAACAGAAAGGACCAATTAAATTGTCACCAACAATACCCATCCACACATTTAAAGAAAATTGTTCCTGGTGGCGAAATTGTACGAAAGCATGGGGATTCTCATTACTCCATACATGAGTGTTTTGGTAATTAACATTACCATCCCGCCGAAATCCTACTTCGTCCGTAAAAAGTATGGTTATATTAAAATTCCTATTATTATTAACCTCTTGGTAACACCATTGGCAAAACTGTAAACGAGATAGAAAATCTCTTGGTAGTAATGGTTGAACACGTTGGACATGATAGAGAGACAAGAGTTGCACGGAGAGAACCTGCCACACAGTGCGGTTGGAATCTCTCCCCTAATCTAGTTGCTATAGTCCTGGTACTGATACCAGGATTTTGTGCCTCGTCAAACAAAACAGATTATGAAACGGCAAAACTTACCTAAATAACATTATTGTCAAAGACATCACAAAAAAGAAATAAGAAAATTTACCTCTTTCCTGTAATCTACGGTCTAGGCTTTCGAAGGTTTTACTATCTGGAAGTTGCCGATGGGGAAACGCTTCTGCATATAGGCGCGGCGCCTCGCTGCATAACAGTTACTATAAGCACGTGCATACAGTAAGTACATACATGCATGTCTGCCATTTCCTTAAAAGTGTAATTTTCCATCACAAAAACTGAGACAAAATCTTTTTAGAGAAATTTCGCAAAGAAAATTACGTGTATAATTCTTTTCTAAAAGGCACTTTTGATTTTTTTTAGCAAAAATTGATAAACCAATTTTGTCCAGTGGCATGCAATAAAACGGTTTTTATTTTTTTTTCTCGAAAGCGAAGTACACAGACGGTAAGAGCGCACCCGTTCGTAGTACAACTGGAAACACCTAGAACGTCGTTTTACAAGGACCCCTTTGTCTGACGCACTGCATCACTGTGGAACTCACTCCCCCTAATTAGAACCTATAACTATTCAAGAACCGTGTGAATCAATAGCTTCGCACACACACCGCTCGTCGAGTGCCATAGAATATTCTATTAGTGTGTGTGCCACTGCCATAAAAAAAAAATAAAATAATAAAAAAAATAACGGCTTTGCCTTAGAAGTAGATTGTAGTTTCTAGTGTTGTTGTCAAATTGTTCATAGTTTAAAAATCGGTCTGAAATAAAAGCTTAAAAAACACTATACCTTCAAAGTTCATTTATTTCGCAACGATTCCTATAACTCACTAGTGACTCGTGGGTTATCATAGGCCACATTGTTCATTTAGAAGCAAAGCAATTATAGCGTCATATCTAAGTGTTGGATAAAATATGTTTTCTAAGTTTCTATCAACGCCTGTAATTATTTCACCAGGTATAGTGCAGAGTATAAAAAAAACCTGTAGAAATTTGAGTGACGAATTACCATTTCCTTAACTAACAAAGCAATGACACGCGTTAGTCACTTATCGTGGATTTAGTCATTAATTATTATAATTATTTTTCAGCGTTTTTTTGAAGATTGGGTATCTTTCAGTGGTTCACCATCTAAACTTTTGGAAAAGCTGGATATAAATGCAGATCTTCAGCAATCCGGCCGTTGCATTTATAACTGCATAAAGAAATTATATGCATTAATGGGAACATATGCGGATGATCTTGCAACGCCTATGGAGGAGAGAAGAAATGTTGACGTAAGCAAATATATTTTTATGAGAGTACATGTATTGTAATAATAGAGAATATATTTTATGATATAGTGAACTCCACACTCAATGGGCGATAATTTTTCCAGGTTGACCAGTACTTGTTTAATTTTTAACCAGAAGCTGCAATATTGATTGTATATCGTCACTTTACATATATATGCAACATCTTTCTTCTGACTATGTATTATGCTTATATAGTGACCTACCCCTACTAAAAATTAGCCTAGGTATGCAGTCTCAAAACTTTTTTGTTTTATATTTCTTTGCAGATGGAAACAATTTCAAGTATGGATATATCCACTCGTAATAAACCGTACACTTCGTTCAGCTACGGTTCAAGTTCAGATTCTACGGAGCCTAGCTCAGACATACTTCAAAAAGATTATAGGATCCATCTTCCAGAATATGAACTCTTAGAATTTGTCATTAGATCCAGCTTCACAATGAAGTTATCAGAATATTTCGAACTATATGGAGTCGTTCCCATGAGAGATATTTATAAAGGTATAGTAATCATAAGTATTCTTCCTATCTTATGCTAAAAAGGAATTTAAAACCAATGCAGGAGTTCCTCAAGGGTGTATATTATTTCCCACACTGTTTCTGCTCTATATAGACGATCTCTTATAGAGGACAAGCAATTCTATTTACAGCTTTGCAGATGACAGCACGCTCATATCCTCATTCACGCCGCGGACTCCAATGACCGCTGCTCGTTCACAACGCGAACGAGAAAATCAGATTGCTGCTATCAATGAGGATATGAATGCCATCGTGGAATGGGGAAAGGAAAATAATGTCCAGTTTAACGCAGGAAAGACTCAAGCAGCTGTCTTCTCAAAAAAAGCAAAGATCACGGGACCTGGGGACACTGACTCTGGCCTCATCCATATGCTTGCTGGGCATCAACGTAGAAAACAACATATCTTGGCGTAATCACTTCACCAAAATCACCAAGGCAGCAGCACAAAACCTAGAGGCACTTTGTGGAGCAAAAAAGTTGTATACACCTCAGCAGCTCTTACTACTCTATAAAGCCCAGATAATACCATTTCTGGAATACTGTTCCCACGTGTGTGCTCAAGCTATTGGACTCCATACAAAGGAGCGCAGTCCGTCTTATGGATGACTTAAAGTTGACTAAATACTTTGATAGCCTTGAACATCGAAGAAAAGTGGCGGCTCTATCTCTTTACTATCGATACTACTACGGAAGGTGTTGGAACGAGCTGGCACTTATAATTCCATCCAGAGTTGTGCCAAACAAAAACACCCGTCAGACCCTAGCTGCTCATCAACATACGATTCAGTTGCGAAGAAGTCTCTGTTGCGCGACTCTTTTGTCTGGAGGACTGCCTCGCTCTGGAATGGACTTCCGAGTAACGTCTTTTCCGAAAACTACAACCTACAGCGCTTCAACTCCAACGTCCGCCATCTTCTCCGCACATGCACCGCTCGTTGAGTGGCATGGGATTTTCCTTCTGTGTGTGTGCGGAACATAAAAAAAATCCAGATTTAAAGCAACACATAGTTTTACCACTCTCTCGATAGTTCATCCGCATATGTGGATCTCTCAATTCCAGTCAGTCTGGACCACGGTCTCTTAAAGCTTTAAATTGCAACGCCTTCAAAGTAACTAATTTCGGCATTTTTCTTCTCCTCCTTCTTCTTCTTCTTCTTCATCAGCTCTTCTTTGTCTCTCTTATTCACTGACAATATTTGTGTTCTTGTGTACTACAGTACGATGTGATAATTGATTTCATCAAGGACTAAGGCTCAACATTAATACATATCATACAAAAACTTTTCAATGATTGTTTTTTCAAAAGTACAACTTCCTCACAATGGAGCAAAACGTAACGTATAAGCAGGTGATATTGCGAATCTGATGAACCATCGACCGATTACTGTCTCGCGTATATAAGCTGTTTATAAAGATCATAGCAAAAAGCTAACACACCAACTGGAATATTATCAACCATCGCTCGGGCTATGGGACAAATGATCACCAGCAAATCATAAAAACACCAATACTTGTATTGGTATTTGTGGAATATGAAAAGGCGTTCGATACTATAGACAAACTTCAAAATATAGCGAGCCGTGGTCGAATCGACCATCGATACAGCACAATAATAAAAAAAAACATCTATGATATTGCCACAGCTTATGTTAGACTTCATGCTGATGCACGTAAATTTAGAAAAAAACAGCAGGCGGCACCATCTCATCAAATTTACTGGAATAAATGTGTAAACACATAATCTGGAATAACATGGGCGTGAATATAAACGGAGAATACTTGGACCATCTGAACTTTGCGGATAAAGTGCTTTTAATATCGAACAGTATGGATACAGAAAAAGAGATGTTGGAAGAATCACAAACGAGGAAATAAGACGAAAAACAGGTGTTATGGAGATGTGTAAAGTGGAACTGGGCTGGTCATATTGCCAGAATAACAGATGAACAATGGCCCAAAACATATATAAAGTGGGAACGACGATAAGAGGCTTATAGAAGCCGAGCAAGGACACCGACTAGTTGAACAGACGACATTAAGTGCATCCGAGAAACCTGGATACAAACTGTGCAGAACAATGTGGCAACATTTACGAGAGCTCTATGTCCAGCAGTGGATGCAAATGAACTACTTTTTTTTTCATTTATTTATAATTGACCTCAAAACAGTACAATATATACTGGCACCGAGACTTGAATACAAACATTTTATAGATACAATATTATAACAAGTAAGGTTATTTATTTTATGGCACCACAGGTACAAAACAAAGACTCCCAAAGTCAAGAATCCGCAAAATTCAGATACACTTAAATTTTAATTAAAATATAATTTATTTGGCCTTAAAATAATCTTTCAAAACTTTACACAACCTTGTCAGTCTTTCAATTTGGATTGGACACTTCTGTATACTGGAGAGTCCTGGCATGTTTTAGTAGCACTGTATTTATTCCTGTAGGCCTCTTTGTATCTAATATTGTATAAGTGATAGTTTTTACTTTTATTTAATGTAACATTTGTTTTAATGAGATTATTTTTTATGTAATAAATTAATTTTGATTGTTCATGTTGTTTTATTTGTTTAATACTTAATTTCTTTTTTACAAATTATTTAAAATAATTAGCTTTAGGTATTTATAGTTATCCACTTCTTTTAGAGGTACATCATTTAACTTTACATTAAACTTACACAAGTCTTTACCACGTTGATTAATTATCATAATATATACTGTCTTATCAGTATTTAAAGTTAATTTATTGTAGCACAGCCAGTTGAAGTATTTGTTTAAATCATAGTTTAGGTTAGATTCCAATACCTTACATGTTTCTTGAGCACGAACAAGAACCGTATCATCTGCAAACATGAAGTAGGACAGTCCAGCAAGTTTTAAGCTATGAACATATAATAAGTATTGTAGAGGTCCCAGCACAGACCACTGTGCAACTCCAACTGCGGAAAACCGTTTCTCACTGCTTATGTTATTTCCAAATGTGGTGTTTCTTGTAGAGTATGACTTTAGTAGATTATAATACACCTCAGGAAACCCCATTCTGCAAAGCTTGTCCAGCATCAAGTTCAAATCCACAGTATCAAATGCCTTTTTTAGATCAATAAATACCGCAGCTATATATCTGTTTTGGTTTAGTTGTTCACTTATGTACTCTAGTAAATCCACAGCTGCTATTGTATTGCTCTTATTCCGGAATCCATACTGTTTCATATCGAATTTGAATGTATTTTCGATGAATTTGATCATTCGGTTTTTAATTATTTTTTCCAGTACCTTGGATAACGTACTTAGTAGTGTAATTGGTCTATAATTTCCTACATCTGTCTGCAGACCTTTTTTATAAATGGGTATTATTTTTCAAATTTTTAATTCTTCTGGGTATACGCCGGTTGCTAGGATAACATTTATATTTTCTATTTGTGTATTTTTAATAATATCATAGCACTTCACTAAGTCACTTTTTGTTATGCCATCGTCACCAGGAGCACTAAAACTCTTGAGATTTGATATTATTGATTTTAGTTCTATATGATGGTTCAAGGAACATTATCTCCGCTACTTCTTCTTCTAGAAATCTTCCGTTTGGCATTGTGTTTATTTGTGATGCTAGGGTTTGTCCCACACTTGAGAAACATGCGTTAAATGCATTTGCTTTATCCTTGTCATTGTGTCCCCTTTGTTTGGTAAAATTTTGTTTTTTTTTGCTTACTTTGTTTTTTCCTTCCACAAATGTCATTTATTGTATTCCATATTTTTTTTATAATTTCTTTCTGCTTCCATAAAGTTTTTTTGCATTAGACTTCTGCGGTTTTTCCTTAAGTTGTTCACTTCATTCCGTGACTTCCTGAATTGTTCTCTAGTGAGATCATTTGGGATTCGTTTCCATCTAACATATAGCTTGTCTCGTTCCTTTATCATCCTGATATACTCCGCTGTGATCCAGTGGTTATCTTCCCTTATTTTAACTCCACGTTCTTTGGTACATTGTTGTTTTTATTTTATCTGCAAGTACTTTGAATGTATTGGTTTCATTTTTTTTATCTCTTGATGTAATGTGGGTGGCTAACTCAGTATTTAGTTGTTTTCTTGTGATTTTTTCTTTTCTTCTTTGATAGACTTCTTTCTTGATTTTTACATGCATGATTCTGTGATCTGAGGAACAATGATCTTTCATTCTTATGTTACAATTTATGTTTTGGTTTGTTATTATGTGGTCCAATATCGAAGCTGTTTTTTCTGTTATTCTAGTAGCATTTTCTTTAGTTATTTGGTTCCGTATTTGGTATCCATTAATTTCTATTAGGCTTGTGTAATCACTTTCTGCTTGGGAGCTCTTCAAAAGATCCAAATTGGTGTCTCCAATCACTATGCATGCTTTTTCCTGTAGTTCTAACATTTCATCAAATGTCGTTATAAAATTTTCGACTTTGTTTCGTGGAGGCCCCTATATGCCATATATGTAAAGGTTTTGATCTGTTAAGTATATTGAACTGCCATTGCAATCTTCGGGAAGTACATTTGTGATGTCATTTTCAGTGCAGTGTATGCCATCTTTTATATAAGTAGCTGTACCATCGCCCCGCGTTTTTCTGCAGTCATGTACAGCAGTATGTATAATGGTATACTCATGTAATCAATCTCATTTGCATAAATCCATGTTTCACTTAATATAATTACGTGAATATTTTCCCGATAGTTGTCTATTATGTCGATTAGATCCTGTAACTTATTTCTTAGACTTCTTATATTTATATATAGTAGGTTCAAATGGATGTTCTTGCCCATTTTGAAATGTAAGATTTTATTTTATATTTGTTTGTTTTGTATTTACAATATTTACACATGATCAGTTTTTACAATATTTACACATTTATTACACAGGACCGGGTTGAATCATTTGAAGATCTGTCTCATTCCTTATACGTATGGGTTCTTCATGGTCGTTCTTCTTTATATATATTCTTCCACTTAGTATGTATGCCGATTTGAGGTTATGTTGCTTTTTGAGGTCTCTTGCCATCTTAAACAGGTATTGATTCCTCTTCGTTAGGTCATCATTAAAGAATATATTCCTGTTTCCACCAGCCAGGCCACATTCACTAGCTTTAATTCCCTTAAGTTCTTTGCCTTTTCTTTGTACTTTGTGTTTTGAGGCTTGAATTTAATAAGTATGGGCAAATTTTCCTTTTTAGATATATGATAAACATCGGATATATGATTTTCATTTATCTCTACATTCATTGCACTCAGTACCTTTTGAACAATTTGTTTTGGTTGTTCCGTCTGTTTGGGAATTCCATACAAGTTGATGTTTTTTCTTTTTCGTGCTGTTCTCCTTCATTTAATTTATTCTCCATTTCATTTACTTTTAACTCTAGCTGTTTGTTTTGGTCTGTCACGATCTTAATATCACTGGTAAGTTTTTCAATTAGACTTTTTTGTTCATCAAACCCATCAGACATAAATTGCATTGATTTTTTCATTTCCGACAGCTCAGACTGCACTAACGTCTTAAAGGGCCCAAAACATTCATTCAATAAGTCTTTCACAATGTTTCTAATCTTTTTTTCGTCCATGTTTTGATCTTCACTAACCTCACTTTTATTTTTCACTTCACAACAATAGACTTTATTTTTTGAATTTAACACTTTTGCTTAAGCAGCACAGCTTGGGTGGTAACTTCAGCCACACTTTTCACAATCATATGATGTAATTACATATTTTTTACAATGTTTGCAATTTTTTTTAATTTCTTCAGGAGGCTTGTATATTACGTTTGTACTCGACATAACCTCACACACACACACACACATATTAATGATGATGATGATGGTGACGATGATGATGACGTTGACGATGATGATGATGACGTTCTACAATAAGCTCCATAAAGTTGGCTACATATGGGAGACTTTTTATTATCGACTTCTCAGAAAATTTCACTATCGACAGAAACTAACGCTTGACGAGAAACTACTGCGAGAAGGTCATTTTTCGTAATTTAAGGAGTGCAAAAGTTATGAACATGGGGCACTGCAATATTAATTTTTGTTGAAATCCGCATTTTTGAGGCAGCAAAATTTGAAAGTGGAAATTACCAACAGAAAATCTTTATGAAGTCTTTTTACTAGGGGTTAAGTTTTTGAGAAGTTTAACGCTAAAATTACCAATAAATTGGAAAAACCCGAAATTTTGCATATTTGGCCCTTTAATGAAAAACTTTTTAGGGTTGTACATGAGACATTAAATGGTAGTAGTTTTTCGTCGTGCATGAACATTTACCAAGAAACAGTCGATAATAAAAGGTTTTACATATGTTGTCAACTTTAGGGCGGACACTGTAAGAAATCAGTTCCGACCTGCCCTCTTCTTTTTATCGTCGTGGCAGTGTAGTGTTTCTGTCTTCTTTGCACATGTTTGATCCAATTCCTCTTTAGATGTTGCTTGCTTACTTTTGTTCTTCTTCTGATTTCTTTATAAGCTTACTTTCATCACTGAACTTTTCGTAGCTTATTTAGTAGCTTCGAATGTTGTTACATCTAAACTGTAGGTTGTAAGTAAGGGGCATGCTTCAACTACTTCATATTTGAGAATTAAAGAAATATTCATGAAAATGTAGCGTATTTTGCCAAAAGCCACCCAGACTGAAAATTTAAGTAAAATATCTACTATTCCAGATAGAGTATGGCCAGTTCCTCACGACTTTATTCCATACGATGTGTTTGAAAAACCGTATGACTGCCTCATGGAGCTGGCAAAAGATCTAAGAAGAAAGCCAGGCGATAAAACATCTGCAAGTATTACTCCAAGTGTGACAAGCATCATGGATGTGACAACGGCTAAGTATGCTCCCGATGTCCAAACTGATGACGATGCAGAGGCAAGTGAAGCTAAGGAAGAAACGCCAGTGTCATTCGAAGATACCAAATTATCTGCAGAACGAATTGTTGAATGAATGAATGTGTAATTACATGTATGTCATTATGCTCATTTTAATGTGTTTTATATTGTTCAGTATTCATTTTATCTGAATAAAAATATAATAGATAGATACAAACGATGATTTATTTACGAGAACGAGCAGTGTTAGAAAGCACGACTAGTCCAAGTTGGTGCAATTAGAAAAAATTGTTCCACTTTTCAAAAAATACTTATTGAAATCAAAAAAATAGCCTAATATAATGCAAGCAGATCAAATTTTTCTATGGCCCGGAGTAAATGCAAATGCTTGTTGAAGCCCTGTCATAAGCCTCATGCCTCCCTCTTCAAAGCCATAAAAGCCTTCATCCTTTTGGGCGCAGGATCTCACAAGGGAAGTCCAACCTGCATCATTGCTGGAATAATTCGCCGCATACGACTTTGCTGTGAGACACACACAGGAATACGTCCTATTGGACGCATTGAAGAAACATGCCAGAAGGTCGGCCAATACCCGGTTCTCGTACCCGTTTTTGAGATTCGCATACACTGGCCTAGAAATGCATAAGTTCGAAGAGCGAAAGGAAATCTTGTTCTTATGGTTTCTCCATACGCACCAGTACCAATATCCGTTTTGGAGCCATCTGTGTCCATATGATTCCATTAGACCGCGGTGGGCTGCGATTCATCCTCAACCACGTATCCCTATCCAGTATGTGAAATCCAAGTGGTTTACTTGATCTGACGGTAGCCAGTATGTTAGCGCTTCTCGTTAAAAGTTCTGGGAAGTCAACAACCGCCATCTGCAGATTCTAATGTGCCCCCTGGGCTGTTTTGATCCTCATGTTTCAGTCTGTATGTAAATTTTAAGGCCCTAAGGATTCATGCTACGGGAATAGGTGGAGAAGCGGCAAACCAATCAGTTTCTGAAGTGGTTAGTCGTCCTCATGGCACCTGTTATTGGTAGACGTGGCCGTTTGCCTACCGGTCCACCAAACGATGACCTCCTAGGTGATGTTGTTTCTTCCAGGTCAACTTAGAGTCCAGTATGAGCCCGAGGTGCTTTGATGACCCTTTATAGCTCAAAGGCTAGCTGAGCAAGCTGATGGCCGGGATAATTTATCCCAGCCTATACTTTCTCGTAAATAATACTAATTCGCCTGGCCCGGGTTGACACCATATCCCCAACAGCTGGAGTGTTCTGTTGCATGATTCTTCCCGGGCAACCGATGTCTTGGTCCTAGATCATAGAGCATTAGCATTGGGTTTAGTGTAAAACACAACCTCACTTAGCTCTTTAACATTGAAACTCTGATATTTGCATGGAGACTGACGAAACGGCATTTGGAAATTTGACGCATCTCACCTGCATCTGGAAGCATTAGACATTTATCTATGACTTAGAAACAACCTCTTCCAGCGAGATAATAAACATTGCCTGGACGCTGGATCTGTCGGGTTCTCCCCGCTGGGCTAGCCTACGCTAGAGTTCCTGCAATAAACTAGAAGACGAGTCAGAAGGTCACGGTGCCCGGTGGAGGATTCGGTTAATCTCCACTCTCTAGTATGCATATTTTTAATGACATTATGATAATGTCAGTAATAATTATAAATAAAATTTTACAGGATAAGTTTCAACACTTGAGACGAAACGAGAGAGGGAATCGAGACGTAAATTTTGATATCATATGTCGCTAACACTGGTCTTTGGTATCGATAATTCAATTTTATTGAATCAGATATGAGACGAAGGGTTGGAAAAAAATTAGTTTTTGACATATTCCATTGGCAGCGGTAATTTTCAATAAAATATGCTCCAAGTTCCTTTGCTATTTCTGATACATATATTTAACGAATCCATTCAATCTGTAGGGCTTATGGAATATGACTAGAATAAAACGAATATTTTAAATAAATTGTCGACTCACAGAAAAGTATTAAAAAAATCGAATTAACTATCATTTAACCTTTACTGCACTGAGTATTTAACTTCGATATAATTACCCATTATACTTTCTGTTTGCATATAAAAATCGAGCGAGCATATTTCTTGCATTTTGCATTCCTACAAATTCAACCATGGTCGCATTAATAATTCTTAAGATGTTCTTGGTTGCGCTTTTGCCGTTGCCGAGTTTTGCGCAAAGTTCATTCGGAAGTTTTTCAGATATTGTGAACGAGTGGAATGTGTTACATATGTATATTCCAACGCTAAATTCGGAAAACGAAAAATGTAGGAACCACAGCTTGTATTATGCGGAGGAGTTGAAAAACTTGAAAGTTTGGGCCACAGAAAGTAAGTTGTTCTGTTTTAAAATGAAAATTTGTGTATTGTTGATTAAGTACATCAAATCATTAGGTATATTTCTTAATTAACGATCATCTGGAATCACTTTTATAAATACATATATATAAAACAAATATCAGAATTACTATATTCTATGGTAGTATTAAATTAGTAAATTTTTTTAATACTTTGACGAAAAAATAGCAGTTCTAATAGCAATAATAAATAAAATATATGCAATGAAATATATTTAGAGGTAATTTTTAAAACATTTCTAGTTGGTCTGGTGGTGGCATTTTCACCTATTACAACTGGAATGGCGTTTTTTTTTTAAGTATGGCAAGTAATGAACGTAATAGTTTTTACCTAAAGAATTTATTGTTAACTTACTTTTTTAATATTTATGGATTTTGGAGATTTAACAGTTATTTAACATTTAATATGATTGTCAAAAATAATTGGTTTTGAATTTTGATTATTTGGATAATTTTACTGTGGAGCTTGTATTACGATTATCACAACCTGTTGATGGTAGAAAGGAGTTATCCCTTTTTTTAATAATGTTCTGAAGAGATGGGGGTTGTTTAGCTTTAACTACTTTAAAAAAGATTTAAGATTTTTTTGCAATTTGATATTTTTTTCTAAATTGTGTATTAGGAGCAAGCTAACTAGTTCGCTCTCAAATTGAGGCTTCCGAGTTGAGACATTCACTTTTTTTCGGAATTTTGATACAGATAGAACTAATTTATTATCAACTCTATTTTAAAAAATTTTTATATTTGTTTGATGTTTTCTGAGCTTTGTATTATGATCAAGGTAACCGAGTCCATATTCGAATTGCGAAAATGACGTTTTTCGAACACTCGGATAGGAATACTTCAATAGACTAGAATTTTGTATATGAATATGTCAACAGGTACTCAATTCAATTTTTCGAAAAAAACTAAATTTTTATTCGATTTTAATATTTTTTTAAAATTATTACAAATGTTTATAATTCTATTCTGGATTTAGTAATATGGTCGTATTAACTGTCCAACTTAGAGTCGAATTGGGGAACTTATTTAGTTTTAGCCACCAATGTTAAACGTTTTTAAATTCGTTTAGAACATTGATAATTCTTCTGAATTGCTCAGTTTAATAACACTCCCTATTTGGCTGAATTTAAAAAAAAATAACGTTTAGTTTTATCCCAATTTCAAAAAAGTTTTTAGATTTGCTCCGAATTTTGTTAATTTTGTTCTCAACTTAATATTATCAGCATATTAACTGCTTTACACTTTAACTGAGTTTCCCGCCTTTTATGGATTTTTCAAAAAGTTACAACTTTTTTAGTGTTATTTATATATAAATACCTGTTTATATTTGGTTTGAATTTTGATCATTTTTACGATTTTTTAATTAACAAAAAAATATATTTTTAATGTTCTCTTAAATACTTATTATGGGCATATTAACTGCTTTGCACTTGAATTGAATTTTTGGCCTTTTATGGAGTTAACCCAAACTTGCAACTTTTTCAGTTTTATTTCTATATAAATACCTTTATTAATTGGGTTTCAATTTTGATAATTTTTGACGATTTTTAAATTAACTAAAAAAAATATATTTTTAAAGTTCTGTTAAATAGGTACTTATTATGGGCTTATTAACATTTTACATTTTGATTGAATTTTGATATTTTTTACGATATAATAAGCTTTGTTAAATACTATATAGATTTTGTAGGTAAACTGTTAACTGTAAACTGCTTTATACTTGAATTGAATTTCTAGCCTTTTATGAATTTGTAAAAAAGTTTCAACTTTTTTTGTTTTATTTATATTCTACATTTGGTTACATTACATTTGGTTTGAATTTTGATATTTTTTTACGATTTTTTAATATTTAACTTAAATATATATTTTTTAAAATCTGTTAAATACTTATTATGAGCATATTAATTGCTTTACACTTGAACTGAAATTTTGGCCTTTGATGGATTTTTCAAAAATTGCAATTTTTTCATTTTTATGTATATATAAATACCTTTTTACATTTTGTTTGAATTTTGATAGTTTTTTTACGATTTTATAATTAACACAAAAAATATATTTTTAAAGCTTTGTTAAATACTGTATAGATTTTGTAGGTAAACTAACTGGAAACTGGTCTATACTTGAATTGAATTTTAAGCCTTTTATTTCTCAAAAAGGTGCAACCTTTTCATTTTTATTTATATATAAATATCTTTTTACATTTTGTTTGAATTTTGATATTTTTTTACGATTTTATAATTAACACATAAAATATATTTTTAAAGCTTTGTTAAATACTGTATAGATTTTATAGGTAAACTGTTAACTGTAAACTGCTTTATACTTGAATTAATTTTTTAGTCTTTTATGGATTTTTCAAAAAGTTGCAACATTTTCGGTTTTATTTATATATAAATACCTTGTCCCATTTGGTTTGTTTTGATAATTTTCTACGATTTTTTAATTAACACAAAAATATATTTTTAAAGCTTTGTTAAATACTTATTATGAGCATAATAATTGCTTTACACTTGAATTGAAATTTTGGCCTTTGATGGATGTTTTCAAAATGTTACAATTTTTTCAGTTTTATTCATATATAAATACCTTTTTACATTTTGTTTCAATTTTGTTATTTTTTTACGATTTTATAATTAACACAAAAAATATGTTTTTAAAGCCTTGTTAAATACTGTATATATTTTGTAGCTAAACTGTTAACTGTAAACTGCTTTATACTTGAATTGAAATTTTGGCCTTTGATGGATTTTTCAAAAAAGTTACAATGTTTTCAGTTTTATTTATATATAAATACCTTTTTATATTTTGTTTGAATTTTGGCGTTTTTTACGATTTTATAATTAACACACAAAATATGTTTTTAAAGATTTGTTAAATACTGTATAGATCTTGTAGGTAAACTGTTAACTGTAAACTGCTCTATAATTCAATTGAATTTTTAGCCTCTTATGTATTTTTCAAAAAGTTGCAACTTTTTCAGTTTTATTTATATATAAATATCTTTTGACATTTGGTTTGAATTTTAAAATATATTTTTTAATTTTTAAATATATACTTATTATGAGCATATTGAGAGCTTTGCACTTTAATTGAAATTTTGGCGTTTGATGGATTTTTCAAAAAGTTACAATTTTTTCAGTTTTATTCATTAATATATACTTTTTACATTCCGTCGGAATTTTTTACGATTTTATAATTAAGACAAAATATGTATTTTTAAAGCTTTGTTAAATACTGTACAGATTTTGTAGGTAGACTGTTATAACAATTTAACAATTATTGTGTTAAATATGTCTTCTTAATTTTGTTTTGAAATTTGATAACTTTTTAGGATATGTTTGATCAACAAAAAAATATAATTTTAAAGTTTTATAGGTAGACAATTATAGCAATTTAACAATTAGCATCATTGTGTCGAAAAACGTTTTCCAAAATTTAAATTTTGTTTATTTTATTAAGAATGTTGAATTATAATTATGTTAATCGGCTCAAACTCGAATTGAGACACCTTTTTATTCCTGAAGTTTTTCGGAAACATGCCTAGTTTCGAATTTTGATATTTTTATTGTGGATCTAGCATTGTCTTCATGAAAATCAGTTTATGGCCTTTTTCTCAATTTTCGTACGGATGGAGGCTTACTTACTTTTATTATTATTTTTTTAAATTTGATACTTTTCGTGAATTGAGCCAAAAAATTCGCGGCTTTAGGCCCAATTCTCCAATGAGATGTAACTTCTTCAGTTTTAACGCGAATTCCAAACATTTAAATTTGTAAATTTTATATTTTGATAATTTTATTCCAGATTATGTATTATGATCATTCTAACAGATTTACGGTCATATTGGGGCAGCAACTTATTTCGGAATTTTTAACCCTACTTTTAAAAATGTTTTATATTTATTTGAAACTTTTAAAATTGAAACACGATTACAGTTTTGAATCGAAACATAAAGATTCTTCTGAAATTTTATAAAGAAGGAACTTATTTAATTTTAACAGTACCTATTTTAAATTTGTTTAGAATTTTGGTAATTTTTTTGAATTGCGCCTTGTGTTTAAGTTGGCCAAACCAGTTCACTATCAAATTAAGACACTTCATTTTTGCACAATTTTCATAAAAAAGTCTTATTTAGTGTTATCTAAACTTCAAAAACTTATTACTTTTGTTCCAAATTTTGATCGTTTTCTTATTAACACTAGTTTACAGTTGAATTGAGTCATCAGTTTTTTTTTTAAGTTTTATAAAAGAAAATTTCGTCTTAGTTTTACACGATTTAAATGATTTTCTACATTTGTTTGGTATTCTAAAATGCTTGCAGATTTTGAATTACGATCATGTTAACTAAGCAACCATTCTCTCCACAGTTCTTAACCGATTTAAAAATTATTTTAATTTTTTTAGAAAATTGATCATTTTGTTCTGAATATTGCACTATAATCATATGATTTGATCAGCGCTCGAATTAAGGCACACGCTTTTTTTCTAGATTTTCAAACAGGCTCAACTTCTTCAAATTTAAAAACCATTTTAATTTTTTTCTGTATAATAAACCGGCCACATAGGAATTGGGGTACCAGATATTTTAAGTAGTTTCAAAAGATATCATATCATTTTGTTTTTTTTTATTGAATTATTTTTTCTGGTTTACGTTCAAATTGAAATTTATAAATTTGTTCATTAAAATTATTCCAAATTATGTATGTAAGAAACGCAATAACTTTTTAGTTTTAACCTGAATAAAAAGTGTTTGAATTCGGTTTTTAAATTTTGTTTAATGAATATGATGACTGATTCGCATTTGATTTGAGGCACACGTTTTTATCAGTAGATGTAGTTTCTTTAATTTTAATCTAATTTTAAAGTCGTTTTAGAATTTGTTTAAAATTTTAATTATTTTGTTTTGAATTTTGTATTACCACCATAATAACTAATATACACATAAATTTAGAAATTCGATTTTTTTACATTTTCAAAAAAATGGAGTCTTTTATAAATGTGTTTTTAATTTTGATAATATTTTTCTTTAGTTTTAATTCGATTTTGGATTTGAGTTGAGACACCTGATGTGTTTCTACATTTTTAAAATGACGTAAATTCTTTTTAAGATCATGATCATATTAACCGGTTCACACTCAAATAGAAATATACTCTGATATACGCTTACTATCTTAAGTTTTAAAAATTTATAACTTCTTTAAATTTAACCCTATTGCAAAAAGCTGTTTTAAATATTTTTCTGACTTTTGTTTACTTTGTTCTGAATTCTAATAATTTCATTTTGAAAATGTTGTTCTATATTTTGTGCTATGATCGTGTTAATCGATTAACGCTTGAGGCGTCCGGTTAAATCTGCGTTTTAAGAAACTGTTTTAACGTAATTTTAAATGTGTTTTTAACGTTGGTCAATTTATTTTGAATTTTTTTATGATCATGTTAACGAGTCGGCACTCGAATTTAGGCAACAGGTTTTTTTTTTCGTATTATGATCCTGTTAACCGGTGGACACTCAAAATGATGAACCCAATTTTTTCTGGATTATCAACTAACTTCTTCAGTTTTAGCCAGATTTCAATTTTTTTAAAGTACTTAAATTCCCAACAATGCCAATGGTTAGCTTATTTGTCAAAATTAAATCGATTATCTACCTTTACCTGACCAACAAGGGCTGTAAACTTATCACTTATAATTGCTTTTATATTTTAAAATATCGCCTTATTGTCAGACTTATTTTTGTGCAAATCTAGCTATAATAAAGCATTTATTTCAACTGTTATAAATGTTACATAAATCGAGGATGAAGTACTAATTTTTTTATTTTCGAAAATTGTCTTCAAGGAGGTTCCAAACAAAGAGATTCGAAAAAAACCGAGAATCTGCGGAATTATGATTTTTTTTCTGTATTACATTATTTTCTACTATACTATACTATACTATACGTAAATAAAGCACAAATAATGCAAATTACAGCTTAATGAATAATTACAATGATCTCATTGCACGCGCTGAATTTTAAGTTGACAATCATAAATATTATAACATATTAATATATTTTTTCATCATCTTTTTCGAAACAAAGAATGTTATTCTACATATATTAGAAATGAGACTAATATTCTGACTTAAAGAATATAAAATAAATGCAATGTGTTTTTTAGTGTTTGATTCTTCTGGGAAAATGCCCAGCGGCATACTATACGGCTCATCGCATGATTTAGGAAATTTTGATGAGTGCATTGAAATTGAAGTACCGTATAATGCGGAAAAATTTTCTGGACAATACTGCATGGCACAATTTACTATAGTACCTCCGAAGGATATAAGCGCAGTTCATGGAAGTAATTATTATGAGAAAAACGACTACGCACGGTACTATAACGAGTCGATGTGGGAAAAATTCATGGTAAGTGTGCGTCATAATTATTTTGCTTGACAATAAGGCTTTCGCAAATCGAGCTGGATATGCGCAAGGCATTTGATAGAGTGAATTATATTCTCCATTCCAGACAATTCAGAATGTTTAATAAACTTCTAAAAATAATATTTAACTGCCATCTCCAATATTTTTAAATAGATCTTCAATAATTATAGTATTGCTAAATCCGCTTTTGAATATAATATATCATATATACTGTCATATTTATCATTCACAAAGAGAAAATATGAAATAGTCAGGTCTGGACAGAGAAGTTAGGAGGATATTGTTGGAAAGAAACTATTTAATACATCCATCAGCAAAATATTCCGGCAAAATTGGCAGTTCTTTTATATACAGGCTGGACTATGTGGGAAATACTGTTTATTATTTACTACTGAACCCTTGATTGACCAGCCTATTAGTCCACCAACGACTGAACTAAGTAATGTTAAAAGCTCAATATATAGTTTCGTCTGATTTTGCCATCTTTTTTGTTAGTTTAGTTTGAGTCTTTCCTGTTCTTCTGTCGTTAATCATTAACCAAAGTAATTCTGTATATTTCTCCCTCCATTTCAATATTGTAAGTTATGATTTTTTTGTAATCATTTTACTTCTCCGTACAGAATGCGCTGTATGAATGAATAAATGAATGAATTAATTTTATAGCATCGGCGGGAAATCTCTTGCACGAAGTCACCTGTCTGGACAAATTGTGTATATACTCACTTAGTAATTCAGCCCGGGAGCCGGGCCTTCGTAGCGAAGGTACACAGCTTCCTCGACTAAATCCCATATTCTCCGGATTCAGCAAGTAGCTTCCTCGTAGCATAGTCAACTCATGATAGCCGGTAAGGACATGAGTGGACGAATCTTCGACCTACAAGCACCATCTGCATTTTGGATCTGCTACGATCCGCAGCAGATGCAAATTGCAAATGCCTGTTCAAGCGACGCGACGCGACGTTGTCCTATGAGGAGCTCTACCACAAGCTTCATATCTCCCCTCTTCAAAGCCATGAAGACCTTCACCCTACCATGATTTGGATCTCCTAGAAGAAACATAATCTGCCTCATTTCCGGAGTATCCCGCCATAGATTCTCAAGCTCAATTATAGCATTCCTTACTATGGCAACGATTGTAATGTAAACTTCTTCTTCTTCGTCAGCTTTCATTTATCCACTGCTGGACATAAGCCTCTTTCATTTTTTTCCACATGTCCTTATCTAGGGCAAGTTGGTGCCAGGTTCGACTAACAGACTGTTTGCTATCGTCTAGCCATCTCTTTTGGGGTTTTCCAACACTTCTTTGTGTTAATCATGGTCGCCATTTTACCAGACGTATTGTCCACTTATTGGGGTCCTGCCTTGCCAGATATCCAGCCCACCCCCACTTAAGTTCAGCTACACGTTCGATGATGGCCTCTATCTTCTTCCTCCTTCTTATTTCTGTATTACGTATTTTGTCTCGTAGACTGATTCCAAGCATGGGCCTTTCCATCGCTCTTTGAGTTTTTCTGAGGCGTTATGCACCAGCACCAGTCCATATGTAGGCACGGGCAAGATGCATGGGTCATAGACCTTTTTTTAAGACTTGTGGGGATATTTCTGTTCTTAAGAATATGTCCCAATTTCCCGTCGCACCCTCTTGATTAGCTCAGACGTTTGATTTTGCTCACCCAACTTGATTGAATGGCCTAGGTACACGTATTCTTCTACGGTGTCAAATACGTGGTCGTCTATTGTTATTTGTAAGTCATTCCTACTCATGATCTTGATCTTGTTGAGATTCATTTTTAGTCCTACCCTTAGGGATTCCTCATGTAGTTTCTTCATCATATTTTCTATTTCATTGGGGTCCTGCTTATTAACACAATATCATCAGCAAATCGTAGATGGTTTAGGTATACTCCGTCCACATTTATACCTCTTGCTCCCAATGCAACCTTCTAAATACATCTTCCAGGGCTAAAGTAAATAACTGGGGTGTTGGTTGGGATTTGATCTGTTATTAAATCCTCGTCTATTGCAACCTGCATTGTTGCATTTGGTAGATGTATTTTATGAGGGCAGAATATATTGCATCTATTCCGGCTGCATCCATTGCTGTTAGGAAAGCCCATGTTGTTATCGAGTCAAACGCCTTATGGTAGCCTATAAACGCCATATGGAGGGGGTATGTTATATTCAACAGTTTTCTCGATTTGGTTGTGAATTGTTTGTAGGTGGTCTGTTGTGCTGAAGCTTCTTCGGAAACCTGCCTGTTCGACTGGCTGGTAGAAATCGAATTTCTTTGTCAGACGGTTTGTAATAATCTTTGTGAAAAATTTGTAAAGGTGCGACAGGAGACTTATTGGTCTATAGTTTTCCATATTGGCGGTAGTATTGCCTTTCTTGAAGAGCAAAATAACCTCTGCGTTCTGCCATGCTTTGGGGATCGTTTCTTGGTGCAGGCAATTATTAAGAACTATTCTGATTGCCTCCCCCAATACATCTCCACCCATTTTAATAATTTCAGTTGTTATTCGATCTTCTCTCCAGGTGAATTTCTGTTCTTCATTTGTCTGAGCGCCAACATCATTTCTGCCCTATCTATATCAGGGATGTCTTCGGAGCCCTCGTTCATGATCACTTGTGGCTGATGATTTCTTGGTTCTGGAGTAGTTGAACTGTATAGACTTTGATAGAAGCTTTGAATCACACTCTTGACTTCACTCTTGCCGTTCACGGCCATTCCTTGTTTATTTTTCATTTTACGAATTTTTGCCGTACCCCTCGATAGCCTCGATCGTAATACCCTCATGTTTTTATTATATTGTATTGTGTTTTGAGTCAATTTGGTGTTATGTTCTCTTAAGTTTTTCCAGATTTTTTACTGATACTGTAATATAACATATTATACGCTCAGGATGCATTGCAGAGCGCGTGCCAAATGATCGGTCTTTTCGTTACCCATAATATTCGAGTGGCCTGGAACTCATACGAGACTACATGTCTTACTCAGCCACAATGCAGAAAGGGCTTTGGCCGGTAAATCAGTTCTGCTGCCTGAGCAAATGTAAATGTCCTTCCCTCTGAAGGCCCTTAACAGGTTCTCGTACCCTCGTTTGAAGCTTGAACACTTTTCGGCCTGAACGCGGTTGCATATGTCCCAAGGTTTTGTCCTTATTGTATCTCCATACACACCTGCTCCAGTACCACTATCCGCTTCGGAGCCGTCTGCTAGACGGTCTTATTAGCCAGACGTGCAGAACACGTTATAGCTCTATTACTTTGCGTTAAGCTTCTCGACTTTCTTACACGTCTTAGTGTCTTATACCTCTCTAAATATGATGCTTTATATGTAATATAATTCTCCTTCAAATACTTCCTTAAATTACCATTATGTTTCTACCCTCATTTCAATATTGCCAATTCTGATTTTTGTAGGCCTTTCACTTATTGATCTTCTTCACCTTATACCTTTAACACTTTTTGCCGTTTTCTTTCACTTCCTCACCTTCTTAGTTAGTCACTTTTTATGTGAATTTCTAAAACTGTTTCTAATTGTTTTAGTGATAATTTCATATTTCTCTGGATTTGGCGCTATATAGAGTGTTTAAGCATTTTGCCTGATGTTATTTTTTGTTTTGTTTTGACTCTGGCGGCCTTAAATCATCCATTTAGTAATCATTATTCTTATATCGTCGTTTCAGTAATGTAAGTCCTGATTTTCTATACTTCTTTTACTTCCTGATCATTTTCTGGACGATATAGCTTTGATATTTCTTCCCAAGCCTTCTACTGTCTTGCATCTATTATTTTCATTTGTGATTTTCCTAGATTCTAGATTCTAATTTACTGTTTTGTAAAGTTTTTATATTTCTTTAAATATCGCTTCGTTTTCGATTGATTGAACACGTCGCGCATCGCGTAACAGCTCACGTGGTAGACGTGCAGTTATCGTTTTTCTCACCAAAGAAGAATCGGGCGTCCTAGGCAGAAAAAAATCCCCATTCAAGCCGGAGGGAACCGGATGTTGGACCATTTTTGTCTGGTGGTCGTGATGTGGTTTAGAATCAGACAAGGTCACGCTCGCTCTCCGAATGAGCTGACAAATTGCACTTGGGCAGCAGATGCCAATTCCTTTTGTCGTTAAGACAAAAGAGCATCAAGAAAAGATATCGTATGTTGTGCTATCCCTTTCTGTCAAGACAACGTTATTTGTATAATTGTTCATCTGATTTTTTGATCTTCTTCTATTGTTCTATGTCCATGGTAAAGCTAGATTTTACATTTTCTGAAGAGAATTATTGCTTGAATTTATGCCACCTTTCTGTACTTTTTTCTATCAATGACAAACACGATTCAAAGTAATAGAATCAAAATTTTAAAAAGTGCAAAATCATTACTTAGCGAATATTCCATTTTATTCTTACAGAATAATTATCGTAAGAATAATAATTATCATATTACATATGCTTCGAAAGATTAAAAATGAAAAAAACTGATATACATAAATAACCAGGAGTACATATTTAATAACCTGAAACCAGTTAGGTATTGTAATATGAGTGTACAAATTACTGTGTGAAAATCAATTATAAGATGTTTTACCGCAAATCTATAATTTAACACTTATAATATACAGTCATTCTATTGAAGTATGTTAATTAACTAATTACCTAGATTTTATAATTTTGAATCGAAAAGTTACGAGAATTGGCAAGCGTGATATTCTTTTATTTAGATCCAAGTTAACATTTCTGCTCACACATGCAGCTAGTTTTATGGCCGCGTTCACTAATGCTAAACGTATAGAAATACCTCTTTGAACTCATAGATTTAAGCTTACCTATAAAGTAAATTTAAAACCAAATCTTTAAGGCTTCACTAGGAATATGTAATCTTAAACCGCGACCAGGTTTAGCATAATTAGGAGGTACATGTTTAAATTTACTATTTTACCATTTAAACCTAGGTCTAACGTTAGTAAAACCAGGGAGAGGTGATTTGAGCGTGAATTTTTGAGTTATTGGAACAACCTTCATGTGGGAAGAGATGGTGTAGTACGAATGTAAACAGTTAGTATATTGATTGAATTTATAAATTGAAAAAATCAAGATCGAGACCTAAATCTATGCTTTCTGAAGATTGACCCATCAGTTTGAGTTGAGCTCTTAGCTGATATACTAATTACCATCTAAGTTGCTTTAGGGTATTATCTGATGATCTTCCTCTTGTCTTCAGAGACAGTTAAAATGTGTGTTTACCTGTATAACTTTCTCAGGCAATTGTCCATTCATTGCTTTTACTTCTCTTTTGTTTTTTCTGTGTATATTGATCTTCGCTCTCCTATTTTTCTTTTGTTGCATATGATATTTTATTTTTCTCGGTGGCCCTCTTTGTGCAAGGACTTTATTAGTGCTGCTTGGCCTCTCAACACTCCAGGGTCATGCAGAGGGCGATGTCTTCCTTTTTGCTATTGAGATGATACACTTGTCTTCATACAGAGTCGTAGTATCCGATGGCAGACTGAGATCGAAGAGAACATACATAGTATGGCATTGGGAACGTGGAAAGACAAATTTGCTGGAGATATCGTTCATATGTTACACGAGTGGCTCATGACTAGCAGCAAAGCAGTCCACTAGAGCGTAGTATTTACCTTCTTACGATTTACTCAATAAATATCAGCCGAGGTGGCTCAACTTAAGGGGCTACTGCACGAAATTTTTCAAGTCGTTTACAAGCTGTTCGCTACTGCAAAATTAAGAAGAAGCTATGGGATATATAGATGTGCAGAAATCAAATTTAATTAAGAATATATCTATACTTCTAAGGTACGTTGTGCGTTTAGAAAAAAAGGCAATTAACATGGGATAAACTAGCACTCTAGCAAATCTTGATAGCTAAAACATGGACGAGATCAGACAAGTAAATGATAATGAAGTAGTAATTTGATCTGATAGTCAAGCCACTCAGGACGGTCGGTACACACAGGACTAACTCTAAATTAGTCCAGAAGTGAGAGTGAAGCTGATATGGATGCCGGGACACATCGTGATGGTAGGAAACATGGTGGCAGATGAACTTGCCAGACTCAGCTCGGAGCTATTAGTAGGCTCTTCTAAAACCTGAGTAAGATAATCAGAGAGCGCCCTAATCAGGCCCTCTCAAATAAGTGGAGAAACTTTCAGGTGGCTAGGCAGACCAAAACTTTATCTGTGAGCCCAACAAAAGTAAGACGAAATTGATCCTGACGAAAGATAGGCTGCCTCTGAGTACCCTGGCAGGAGTCCTTACAGGGCACTGTCGTCTGAGAAGACACAGGAGCCTGATGGTCCTTGAGGAGAAGACTACCTTTCGGGCGTGCTGGTAGGGGGATAAAAACCTTCATTAGCTTGCCAGAGCGAGGTACGTCGTCCTCGCAGAACGAAGATACTATGTGCCTACCATAGAGCATCATCAAAAAATCAGGAGGACTGAAGTATACTGGGGGTGATGCTGGTGGTTTTTTTTTAAGAAAATGTATCTAAGGTACCTAGTTGTATTTTCCTAACACGAGACATAAAACTGACAAAACTGACCAACTTAAAGAAAGCAATGGGTAATAATGGGATACGTATCATGTAACTATTTAAACTTTACTTAATTGGTTGCAGATATTGAGGCACTTATAACTATAAAATTCCTATAGTGACAATTTAGATCTTCCTCGGGCTTTTGTCTTGTTTAAACTTTACTTAATTGGTTGTAGATATTGAGGCACTTATAACTTTAAAATTCCTATAGTGACAATTTAGATCTTCCTCGGGCTTTTGCCTGGTTTAAACTTTACTTAATTGGTTGCAGATATTGAGGCACTTATAACTTTAAAATTCCCAAGCCTTTCCGACCCGAATGTAAACTCTCCATCTCAGTTGTGCATATCGGATATTATTGACTTCTCTTTAGGGAACTTCCGTGTCTTTCGATATACGGAAACTCAAGTGGGTGGAGAATTTAGGACGGCGCGGCGGCCCGAAGTTCGAATACGACCTTGGCTGAATCTTACCACCAAGGGGTTTCGCAGTATGAGACCGTGGCCCTCAAGCGCTTCCTACCGGCTCCTAAAAAGCTTGAGGGCCACGGTCTCATACCGCGAAACCCGTTGGCGGAAAGATTCAGCCAAGTTCGTATTCGAGCTTCGGGCCGTCATCCCAAATTCCCCACCCATTTGAGTTCCCTAAACAGAAGTCAATAATATCCGATATGCACAACTCTCTACTCTTGTTAACGGATTAAATAATAAAGGCTCACGACTAGCAGGAAAACAGTCTTCTAAAGTGGGAGTCGTCTTGGAAGCTCGCGGAACCCAAAATTGCGTCCTCAAGGGAGAGCACGCAATAGTATTCCAAGCACTTACATGGACGAGATCAGACAAAGAAATGAAGATGAAGTAGTAATTTGCTCTGATAACCAAGTTGCATTTAGGGCGGTCTGTGCACTCAGGACTAACTCTAAATTGGTTCAGCAGTGCGGGGATGCCTTGAAGCAGCCGACACGCTGCAAGACAGTGAAGCTGATATTGATGCCGGGGCAATAGGGAACGAGATGGCAGCTGAACTTGACAGGTTCAGCTCGGAGCTATTTGAAGGCCCTTGTAGAACTTAAGTAAGCTAATCGGAAAGCGTAGTAATCAGGCCCTCTCAAGAGGATGGAGAAACTTTCAGGTGGGTAGGCAGACCAAATCTTTATTGCTGAGCCTAACACAACCAGGACGGAATTGATTCTGACGAGAGATAGGCTATCTCTGACCACCATGGTAGACATCCTTACAGGGCACTGTCGTCTGAGAAGACACAGGAGCCTGATGAGTTTTAGGAGAGCACTAGCTTTCGGGCGTGTAGGTAGGAGGATAAAATCCTTTTTCACTAGCTGGACAGGTGTAAGAGAGTGAAGTTAATATGAGTGCCAAGACACGGCGGAGTGATATAGGACGAGGTGGGTTGCCAAGCTCAGCCCGGAGCTATTTAGAGGCCCTTCTAGAACCCAAGCAAGATCGACTAATCAGGCCCTCTCAAGAAAGTGGAGACGTTTTCAGGTGGGTAGACAGACCAAATCTCTATCACTGAACCTGACAAAACCAGGGTGGAATTGATCCTGATAAGAGGGAGGCCTTCTGTGAACACTCTGGTAGGAATCCTTACAGAGCACTTTTGTCTGCTAAGACACAGGAGCCTGATGAGTCTTGAGGAGAGCACTACCTTTCGGGAGTGCAAGTAGGAGGATAAAACCGCCTTTCACTAGCTGGACAAGTGCGCTGCTGTTGCAAGAGCGAGGCACCTCAAGTCGGCAATATTGCAGAACGAGGAGATTGTGTGCCTACCATGGACCTTCATCAGGAAAACTGAAGTGTATTGGATATGATGCTGGTGGTTAAAAGGAGATCTGAGGTTTGATACAAAGGCCTCCCGGACTTATCAGCAAAGCCTTTTGGCCTCCCCTTAACTGTTATTACTACTACTAGTAGCGCTATATTGCGATTCTTACATAGTTTGTTATGTGTGCCTTTCATTTCGGTAATTTGATGTTGTGCTTCTTTGTAGCACTCTCGATTATCATAAAGTATTTTTGTGTCAATCGAGATGTATTTTCTATTTATGTATTTGCTTCCGCCGATTATCTTGTTGACAATAATATTTGCTCTACTACTCAGTGATCGCTGCCTGGATGCGATGAGGAATGAAGATGATGATAGTAGATATCATGCTTGTCAGACAAATTGTTGCCTATTCCTCCATCTCAGTTGTAGACTTTTTAAATAAAGCTATTTCGGATCTGGCTTCAGGATGTAAATTGCACCCGTTCTAATTTAGTGATCCTAATGAAGCTGAAAACTTTAAAAACTGGTTAATGCTCAACATTTTGAGAAACATTGTCAAAAAGGAGAAATCTAAAAAATTAAAATGGTTAGATTTCTCGCTCTTGACATCGGGGGCAGATTGTAGAGCATTTTCCAGTTCTACTAAATTTGGACTTATGTATTTTACATACTGGTGCCAAAGCCGAAGGGGACTTATTCAAAAAGTCTACAGCTGAGGTGAAGAAATATAATCATATCAACTGTAAAAATCATATTTAAGAGGTGAAAAAGTGGCAGCGAAAATGTAATGTTTTGAATTATTTCTTGAAATAAAAGCTAGAAGAAATATTTAGGTTTTAAAATTTTCTGAAGAATTTAAAACCAGAAGACATAATTCAGATTTCTCTCGTTCTTTCTTGGCTACTTTGCCATTATGTAAACGACCTACCTATAATATCTTATTATCTCCGACATAATAATGTTGATGTTCGAGTTTTGGACACCTTGTACTTAAGGGAAGAAAAAAGTCGTCGACGCGACGACGTTTAGGCTAGTCTTCTACCTAAATTCATGTATTTTTACATTATTGGCATCTGGCAAAAGAATATCTAATCTACATGAATTAAGTTTTAGAATCTATTTTTTGTCATTTAGATCAAAATACGATACCATCTTCTTGACTTATTTGTTCCACAGTAATTTTCTTGTCAAATTCATTACGACCAAAAAAATGAGCATAGATTATAATTGTTGACAATGTAAATAAAAATCGTGGTAAATACGTCGTACCAGACCATAAATGAAATAAGTTACCTTCGTTTTATAATATTCCTGGAAATATTTAAAATAAAAAATAATCACAAAAATTAGATGAATTATCCGTTGTTGTATAATGGAATTCTGATGATTAATGCAGGCAATGGCTCGTGCAATTCCAATTTTCATGATAATTTTTACACTTACTTTACCCGTCCTTCGTCAGGATATTTTTAATTAGCTCTATTTTATGCTATTATTATATTTTGTAATCTATTAAATTATACTGATTTAATTGCCTCAACAGATTTAATGTGAAAGTACCTTTTTTCACGCCTACTTATATAATAATTTAATTGAAACACGCATAAAATTTTGTTTGGTGTTTAACGGTTTAATATTTTGACAGAAAATACATTTGTAATTACTCGAATAAGTTTATATTAATTCCATTCTTAATTCATTTTTGCTATCTAACTGTAAATATTATTCATTTTAATTTTTTTCTAAAAGTTTTCTTTGCATCGTACATTACTATTACCTGCGAACTTTGGCAAAAAACTAAATTCATTTTTTATACACTCTACCTCCAAATCTAATGGGGAATATATAAAGTAATAAGTGAGGATTTCGATTTTTCTATTTAATCATGATGACTATTCGTGCCAATGGGCGTTTGATGGTTCTAATCGGTGTGATAAGGTTCTTCTCAAGTATATTCGGGTGAGGCTGTAGTATCTCTTTATATCTTCTGAGGCACTCACGTACTTCTTCTTTAAGGTACAGTAATTGAGAGTCTCAGTGTATTATTTGGTTCGTGAAAAACCATGAGGCCTTGAGTATGGTTCTTACTGTTTTCGATTCAAAGCTCTGTATTAATTCAATATTTGAGAAGCAATCCCGTAT
>MU184765.1:134397-156481 GCA_016904865.1 Pissodes strobi
ATAAGACTTTTCACACCAATGAGACAGTTTGGTGACACGAGCCGTAGGCGAGTGTCATAAAGTCTTTTCAGCACGTGTAGCACACTATACTTTTTCTACGACTGCTACATACAGGGTCTGGGTGCCCCACTGGGAGTGTGGTAGAAAATTACATGTTACCTATATGGGAAACTTTTTTATTATTGATTTATTAGAATATTTTATTCCTAGCGAAAGAAACTACGTGAGTAAGAGATTCTCGCTAAGTTATAACTAGGGGCACAGTCCTAAAATGGGGCCACCGGTGTGGGGTCTCTATTTTCTAAATATTTTGAAAAAAAGGCTCTGGGGGCGAAGCCCTAAAATGGGGCCCTAGGGGGGCGAAACCCTAGAATGGGGCCTATGGCACGGGGGTCGCATTTTTACAGATTTTGGATTGGAGCCCCGGGGGCGAAGCCCTAAAATTGGGCCCCAAGCCTTAAAAGGGGGCCCCTGGTATGAGAGTTCCATTTTCTACAGTTTTGCGAAAAGGGGCTCCTGGGGGGGGGGGGGGGGGGGTGAAGCCCTAAAATTGGGCCCCCTTTTTTAGAGATCTGGGAATAGGATCTCTGAGGGCGAAGCTCTAAATCGGAGACGAAGCCCTTTAATCTAAATACCCTAATAAGCGTGTGAAAGGTATACTTTGCATACGCCGTGTGCAAAGCATACTTTTCACACAATTTTTGAAATTTCCAGTTTTTAAGAGCAGTTGTTATTGCGTTTTTGTCTATTTTCAGGGCAGTCGTAGAAAAAAGTTATTAAACAAACTTTGCGTATATTATGTTTTGTGTTACTATACCTTAGAGTTATATTAGTTTGGGTTTGTACTAAACTTGTCTTCAATTTCGAAGAAATTAATATTTTTGTAGTATAAGCTACATTACACAAAACTTGTTATTAAATGCATTGTTTATTATTTTATTATCATTTTAACTTTCACACATTCTTAAGAACCTGTCGTGAAGCATCTATAAAATAAATATTATTTCTAAATATATTAAAATTAGAGTGTCGAATGAAATTATAAAATAATTAAATTGTAAATGACTTATTAGTAGAAACTGACTCCATGCGACAATAAAATTTAACGAGTTGCACGTCCCCTCGTATAGGACGTGATCCAAGGACGGCAAAGTCAGGCAAGCAGGTGTCTGCCGGTGCTCTTCGATCTCAATATTCAAGGGATTTAAGCTCACTGACGTTACTGTTCCTTGCTTATACTGTGGTAATGGTCTTTCAAAAAGTTATGAAATTATTGGTAGCAGTCTAACGGGTTGGTTAGATTTTTCGTCTTCTGGGCTTTCTCCTGGTTTGACTATGAGGGTGATTTGAACTACTTCAGCATGTAATCTTGTTACTGAATCGAAGAATCAATGTATACAATCCAATTCTTGTAGACATTTTCCTATGATGAGGTCCTTTCCGGGTGTTTTTATGATTGGTATTGTGACAACGTTAATGATCTAATTTTTCGTAAACTTTGTAGTTGGCAATTCGAGATGGCATGGTTTCCTTAGCACTGAAGGTATCTGATTTTCATTATCAGCGATATTTTTGGATTGATTTGATGTAAAGACGTTTATCAGCTATCAGGCGAATAAATTTGCATTTCCTTCCGAAGTTTTCGCACAATTTTCCTGATTTATTCTGATGGCTGTTATTGTGGTTTGTGGTTGTCGTTTTTCTTTTTTGCGGCCTTCCACAGTTCTCTCTGTTGCATCTAGGTTTTGCAGGTATGCATTAGTAGCAGTAATAGTAGCCAAAAGACCTAGTTGTTAGGCCTGAAAGACCCTTGCACTATACATGAGATCATCTCCAGTCCATGCTAGTCTTCCTGACCTCCTTATGAAGGCCAGGATCTCCCTCCATGATAAGTAGATCATCTCTTCGTTCTGCAATATTGTCGGTCCGAAGCCAGCGTGCCTCCCTGTTGCAAGGAGAGCGCATCGGCCCAGGTAATGGTGAAGGTTTTCAGCCTGATCGGATCGCTTTCTGATTGCCGCTCTTACTCGGGGTCTAGAAAAGCCTAAAAAAGGTCCGGGCCTATACATGGCGTACCAAAGCCGAGCCTGTCATTTGCTACCCTGTTTCCTGCCACCCCCCTTTGTCCACTTCAAGACGTCCCCGCACTCCTGGAGCTGGTGAACAGGCCGCTTTGAGTGCAGCTTCGCTATCAGACCTAATTACTACCTGTTCTTCATCTTTTGGCTTGACCTAGTCCATCGTTGCAACCATCAACACTGCGAATACCTCTGTTTGGGACACTGTTGAATACTTGCCGGGTGCCGCTAGTCTCCATGAAGACTCCTGCTTTAGAGGACTATTGTCCTACCAGTCGTGAGCCAATGGTGTACCATATGAAAGCCCTCTCCGTCAAACTTATCTCTCCACGTTCCCATTACCCCTTTGATGGTATGGCCACTGTGTATGCCCTCTTCAATCTCAGTCTGCAGTCGGGTACTATGACTCTGTGTGAGAACAGGTCTATCTACCTATCTGCCTTAAAAGTTTTTTTAATCCTTTCATTTTTTTCAGTTGCTGTTAATTCATTTAAATACTTAATAGCTTTGTTGAGTTCTTTTTAGTATTATATTGAATTGTCATCGCTTCCTGATTTTTCCTTTAAATACTTTGGTTGCATACTTTTCAAATCACAAAAATTAATATCTACCGTTCTGCAAATGACTTGCGTTAATCTGGAATTAGATTTGTAGATCGAGCGCCCATTCCTAGTGATTCGATTGCGGATTTAAACGGTTTTTTGCCTGGTATAGCTGCATTCTGATATTTGATTGGACGGCTTGGGTAGTATATGTATCGGGTGATCCGATCCATATACAATGTATTCCCTTGTATCCCCATTGTCATTTTGACTGGATATTTAAAATTTTAGATATCAAAAGTACCATTTCAACTTACGCATTTTATATATACAACATTTAACTTTTGGCTCTCTCCTGGTATTCAACCATTCTCATTTTCTCGAAAAGTGTGCCGTGACTATTGTATATGAATTAAATGCCTGTTAAAAAAAATATTGATGCTCTTTTGTTACCAATATATTTCCACATACGAGGGAAGGTTCACAAATTAAGTGACCACATAAAAATAATGTATGCCAGTGTGTACAAGACCGGTTAAATTATGGAAAAGATTCTTTTATTCTTATTTTTGTTATAGGTTTATTCTGAGGATGAGACAAAAGGATCAAGAAATGAGCTGTACTTTGCGTTCTGTTTACCATCATCTTGCACGTACAAAGACATACAAATTGGCCTAGAAAATAATATACAAATATTGAATAATAAGAGCGACTTTCAGCTAACGGTAGAAGTTAACGAAAGAAGTTGTCAAGTGGAAAAGCGACCCAAATTAACAATTGGTGATATAATTTTCATGTAAGTTTAGTACCAGTACCTATACCAAGAAAAAGGGGCCATTTTAGAGCCAGATTGAAATATTTCTTCCCACGCAGGCTCGCATCAGACGCCTCCCCAGCCACTGCGCAGCCACAAATATTTTTTAAAGGAGAGAGTTTTTCTAGGCGGCATCAACCTTTTGACTACGTTTGTCTTTATATGGCTGATAAAAATATGCATTAAAAACGTTGCCCCCTAATCTCTCTAGTGGTCTCTTTAATTTTCAAAAACTACTGCTTTTATATCTGCAAGTTATTTGGATATTGAGACCAAAATCAAGGAGTGAAGAAGCGGACAGTAATATTATCGCCATGATGTATGCTGATTGCAAGCAAGGCGATATTGAGACACGATCTTATAATGCAGTGGCCTGCAAGATCGACTGATTGCGATCCTATTGAGTTGACGTGGGGATGTTTAAAAAAAAATTGGAGCCTTCAAATGCTATTAAAATGGTTAAGAGTTTAATTGACAGCATGTTTAAGGGCGGTATAGCAGGGTTGGGGACTACTAGCGAACCTGCCAGAAATAGGAACGCTGGATTAAGTTACTGCATTTTTAATAATTTCTAAATAGGTTAAGTGTGTGTTAATTTTTCCAATAACTTACTTACTTATTTTCAGTATCTTTCTGGTCACCTCTGTGATGGCCGTAATATCTTCAACTATTTACGAAATCTTGATAAGAAGAGATCCATACAAACATCTTAAAATAAAAGGTATTGAAGCTATTTTTATATTGTTAGTAACACCTTAAATTTTAATAATTGAATAATAATTTAATTCCATATATTATGTCTTACCTGGATGAGCACGACTTGTGATGCCACCGAAACTATAAATTATCATTTCTCGTCTCGTATTGAGGTCTCTCGATAAAGCGAAGGTTCCAAACTAACCTTCTTATTGGCTTATTAATTTTTAGATAAATTTCACGATATTATTATGTGCTTCTCCTTCCCAACCAATTTCAAGAAACTGACTTCCGAAGGTCGGAACCTTGATGGTCTAGACTGCTTAGCTGGCATGAGAGTTTACTCCATGGTTTTAATTATAGTTCTACATCGAATAATGTTTGAATTTGGATCTCCAATGGTCAATCCAAAATACGTAGAAAAGGTAAGATGTACTGTATGAATGGTTATCAATTTATCATTCAGCCCTTTTAGCAGCAGAATTTAAAAAATATAAACTATATCTGATATTTAATAATAGTTATCCCTTTTTCAGATGTATACAAAATTTGAAACTACTTTGCTACTAAACGGGCCCATCTTGGTGGAAACATTCTTCACTATGTCAGGATTCTTAGCAACCTATCTCATTCTAGGTCAGCTGAAGCGTAGCAAGAAAGGTGTAAACTTGGGTTTGTTGTACTTTCATAGAGTTGTAAGGTAATGTATATTAGTTAGATGCAAATCGGACCTTATAATAAGGCAGAGAAAAATGAACTTCTTTGTAGAAGAGAAAGACGCCTCGATCTACCGAAACTGCAGCTTCATTGCTCCGGAGCTAATTCCAGTTAAGATAAGTTGTCTTTCTCAGCAGTTGCTCCTAGAAAATTGCCACCGCTTCTACAAAGAATCTTGCTTATTTCGTTGCCTGAAGCCTGAAAGTCGTCAATAGCAAAATGTTATCTTATTTCAGAATGTCCCCTACCTATGCAGTGATCTTGGCTTTTTATTGCACCTTGTTTATTAAAATCGGTACCGGACCTTTTTGGCAGCAAAGAGTTGGATTGGAACAAGAAAGGTGCCTGGCAAGCTGGTGGGCAAATTTACTTTATATTAACAACTACGTGAATACTGATAAGATAGTAAGTTGAATTTTTTTTTTATAAAAATAGGGGATTGTGCCATTTGAAAAGGAATATTTTAGCTGCATGTTATATATGTTAAGCGAGTGGTTTTAGTTATAGCAACTTTTTGAAGGTATTCAACATGAGTGATCATGAATTGCTATATCGAAAGCTGTCAAATGCTGAAATTTATTGCGCCATTTGATCCTAGCTTAAAAGGTATTCAAGTAGTAAGTAAGGTTACGGTAAAAGGTGTTCCTCTCTAAGGAAATTATAGTGTACCATCAGGTGTTCTAACTGGATGTCGTATTCATACCAACGACTTAGCAAATTATCAACTTTTGCCGATGATATTACCAGATTTACCATAATAGCTTCATACGAGCACCCTGAAGTTGCAGATAGAGCTACAGTGATTAGCGTCTTCCAAATGGAAATCAGCATAATATTAACACATCCTGAGATTCCATTGAACAAGAGGTCTAGATATTTATTATAGTTTTAATGCGGTACCTAGAACCTAAAAACCATATGTATGAGTTGGCGCTGGTACCCGCCTCGGCCACTGCAACCTATGCAGGTTTATTGTAGCAGTCCGAACCATACTTAGAGGACGTCCTCCAGTCTGGTATTCCTAATCAGACAACAAATGGAGTAACGGCTTCTCCATGTACCTTGCAGGCTGGTTTGGTCTCTCCTTTTCTTGCATACCTGAGCCTGCAGAGCTTCACACTCGCACCACACGTAATTTGGAGTTTCCTCCTCCTGACAGATCCTGCAACGGCTATTATCTGCCAGGCCGATCTTTTTCATGTGTCTGTTCATTCTACAGTGCCCCGTCAGCTGACTCACCAATATTCTTATTGTGTTGCGACTCCTCTTAAGTAGATCTGCCGTGAATTTTGGGGAGCCGTGTTTTACGAACTGTTTGGCCTGTAGTTGCCCTGGTGTTTGTAACCACCAGTTTAGAGATTGTTTATCTATCCAGCTTTTAACTGCTGTTTTGAAGATTCTTCCTGCTATCCCGCAGTAGGGCTCAGGCCCCAACGTAACCTTATTTGCGCCCCGCTTTGCAAGTTTGTCGGCTTTTTCGTTGCCTTGATGGCCTTCATGTCCCGGAACCCATCACGCAATATTGAGCTTATTGTTACGACCGACTCCTTCAAGGGCACTTATGCAGTCTTTAGATCTCATCTTGTATGCACTAACTGCTTTTAAGGCGGCCTGACTGTCGGAGTATATGATTACACTCTATCTCTATGGCGCAGTGTTGAATTCCCGCGACCTCTGTTTGGAACACTGTGGCTTGACTGCCCACGTTGGTGGAGGTATTTGACCTTGATTTGTTGACCCCAGCTCCCACCCCTTTACCGGTCTTAGAGCCGTCGGTATACCATGCTAGGTCCGCTTTTATAGGAGGCCCTCCTCCCATTTTTATCTGCCTACAATTGCTACTGAGAAAGATCTATCAAAACCATAGGAGGTGTTTTTTCGTCTGATGGTATTTAGAAGAGATACTTGATCTCCTCGCTGTCCTCTAGTTTCCAGCTTGTGGGCCTTTCCCATTCAATGATGGGCTTGTTGCCTTGCTTGAGCCGTTATTATACCATTCTTACGTTTCCCTGTATGCGGATATGTAATGGAGGTAGATTTAGCAGGACTTCCAGTACTACAGTTGGGGTGGTTCTCATCGCCCCCGAGACGCACATACATGCCAGCCTTCCAGTTGCCTGATTGCACCTGTTGTTCAAAAACCATTTTGAACACGCTTTTAAATCTAACGATTTAATTTTATACAATTTTAAGATTCAATAGAAGACAGTTCACACTCCCAAGATACTATTCATTTGTCCCCTGATTGAATAAATATTTCTCGAAACTACTCTCAGATTAGCAAACGATGCTTTTCAGGTCAGACATTCCCCCTAAAAATTCCAAAGAAGATTTTCAATTAGGATTTTTTCTTGCCAAAAAAGGCTTTTCACACTTAGAACGACGCGACGCGACGCTTTGAAAAAAGCCCAGAATTTTTCAAACGCTACAAAAAAGTTATTGATGAATCTCTCTCTCAATCACGCTCAGTTCGTACCACTCTCTCTAAAAAATGTAAATGACCTTGTTCTGTCACAAGATGACAATACCAGACCCTTAGAGTGGCCTTTGGCCAGATTATCAAAAGTTATTCCAGGTAAGGATGTTAACATTAGACTTGCAACAGTCAATTCCAATAAAGGTATCTTTACGAGAAACATAACCAAGTTATGTCCTCTTCCTAAGTTTGACAACTAAATGAACTCCTGTTGTTCCTCCCTACAACTATCAGCCATTATCCTCACTCTCATCTCACAAGCCTCTAAAAAGCATTCACTATTTTTGCGTGTTTTTATTCCCTCTGCGTGTATTCACGCATGCCCAGTTTCATGTTGTGTATTTGACTAGCAGAGCTCTCATAGGGGGGGAGTATGTTCAAAACCATTTTGAACACGCTTTCAAATCTAACGATTTAATTTTATACAATTTTAACATTCCACACTACTGTGCTCACATTTCAAGGAACCTTAAAAGCCCGGCGATACTACTAGCGCCATCTGTTGGTTACAACGTTTATCCACTGCTTCCATCAGTCTAGAAAGCTAAAAGCAAAGCCGCCTCGGAAGGCATCTGACCAATCACAGCCCTTTCTACAGAAAAACCGCGATATTACTAGCGCCATCTGTTGTAACCACTTTTACTCATCTGAACCCGGCCGCGTATTCTACGCTTAGTCCACCAATCACAGCGCATCCTACAGGAGAGCCACTTCACCAACCTAAAACTTCCTAGCATTATAACTAGGAAGTTTTAGGATTATCTAGGGGTAACCAAAATTCCGATCTTTAATAATCGAATTTCATGAAAACTAGTTAGCAGATTTCAACCGGATTTGTATTAAAATTCATAATATTAATTTAGACAACCGGTCATGCTAAGTTTTTACACAATATCTCTATACTTACATTATTGCCCTTTCTATTTCCGGAGCGATGTAGATTATCCCGCCAGATGGGGCAGAATGTTGTCGCGGATATACCGATCCACTAATTTGTCCAGTTTTTTAAGCAGGAATGAAGTTAGACTTATTGGTCTGTATGACTGTGGCGTTTGGTCAGGTTTCCTGCCTATTTTTGGCAAAAAGACGACCTTTGCCCTTTGCCATACCGATGGCGTTGTCATACTTCACACTTGCTTGGAGTCAGGTCGAATATTGATCTTATATGTGGTCTCCACATAACCAGACTCATATCCAACTGCCCGACAAATTTCAACATATATTTATTGGGTATGCGTGGAATAAAACAATATGCATGTAATTTTATAATTATTCCGAAGTTGAAGATGTTCTGGAAAGTATCAGATATAATTATCTACACTGAATTTATCTATGATAATCATAAATAGATGTTTTTCAATGTTTCGATATAGCAAAAATACTTGGTACGCAAAAGTCACTCATGATGCAACAGGTATGATTATTAACATGTACCTGTGACAGAACAAGTAAAGTAAACGGAAAAAACGATAAATAAATGGTTCTCAAATTAACCAAAACATGGTCAAGTTCCGTTTACACTTCTCGAGTCCACTAGGACTTAGTATTTACTAGCAATATTGTGATTCCGACACGTTAAAACGCCCGTGTGACAGAAAATAGTAGAAACTAGACGGTACTCGAATACAGTTCTAATAATACAAAAAAACTTTAGACTTACCCTAAATTAAAGGGAACATAATCTAAAGTTAAGGTGTTAGGTAAAAAAACGTGGCAAAGGGTAATAAATCTAAATCTTTGGTCTGTGCAGATATGTGTTATATTTAATGGAAAATCACATTTGCAAGGGAAAAGATTCGATGCTGACTATAAAGGCTGTATAAATCGACTAATGGTTAAAATATAAGCAAGAAAGGCAAAATTTTACCTGTTAAGCGTTTTTGTTCTATCTGCTATAACCCTGAAATCAGCTAGGTTACCTCAAACAAGGAGACAGAGCCTCTGCAAGGAAAATTAAAGAAAAATCATCCACGTGGTCACAAAATGGGGATGTATATAGAACAAATGGTTACTAGCCTACACCAAAAACAGTAGAAAATTCCTAGTTACGAACTGAACACAGGCACCAAACAGTTAATATACCAACGTAAGCAAAGAAGCTATCACTTGAGCTCAAAAATGGGTCTGGTAGAACATCCCCACAAGATATTTGACAAAACTATTCTACTGCGACACTTACACTGCCCGACACAATAGTTAATTTTTGAGAAGCACTTGTTCAATTTCTCACCATCATCGATGGGAGGAAGCAATAAAGCTACATGCCACACGTCTCACATAAACAAGACTCTCCCGAAAATATGTGAAAACATCGTCGACGAAACTTACCTAATTTACATTGATACATACGAGTAGATACCTTAACCATCAAGAAAACAGGTACTTAATTAGCTTTCCTATAACTTAACTGTTAGTGTGTTCTAATTATCTCACAATCAGCGTCACTTATCGACTAACTGCGTCCCGATGTGCTGCTTTCTTCACGAAAGTGACAGAGCTGCCAAAATTCAATTTTCTTGACAACCTATCCCTACGAGCCATCAAGACATCCCACATTTTATAATGTCTCCATTTCATCATGCCACCATACCGCCGACGCGACGCCGACGGTTCGGTAACACCGGCACCGTAGGACGTGACGCGTCACTCGAGCTGGTAGGCAGATACTAGCATCACGCGGGCAAAATATCAGAAAGACAGTTGATATAATTCCCGAAATGTCAGACTCACGAAAAGAAATTAATCACAATAAATGTTACCTTATAAAAAATCAATTAAAACCGAAATAACATGGCATATTATAATGGTAGATATTCACACGTAGTAATTGAAGCAGTTACAAAATGATATAAGGTTAATTATCCCTCAATAACATATTGAGGGATTCTTTTTATTTCTCATAACCCCATTTCTTCCAGGAAAGCCAAAAAAAAATTCCAGTAAACTGAATCCAGAAAGTTCAATTTACCAAAGAAAGGAAAGGAAGGGCAGTCCGTCTACAAACTGCGATAGCACGTCCACCCCACAGTTCTGTTATGGTTTTTTTATTAAACCAATAGGAATGCACAAAAGTGACAGTTAATGGGTGGAGCTAGATGCAGTTTATGAAATTTTAAAAATGTAAAGACAACGCCAGTAACCTTTCTACTAGATTAGCACTGATTTTGGGCATGCCTTGGGTTAGGTAGGGTTAGTTCTAGTTGGTTGCGCTCTCGAAGCGAGAGATGGGCCATGCGTTTTCCCTCACTTATTTAGCTACGTCCATGTGCATTCCTACTGGTTTAATTAAGGCTCATAACGGAACTGTGGAGTGGATGAACTCTCGCCTAGGAACTAGGGCAATAAAGTCCAATTGTCACAAGAAATAGATACAGAATACATTGAAGCTAGAATTCACTACACTCCTGCAAGGAATTTATTTTACAAAATTGAGAAACCGTTAAACCCTCTAAGTGAAAATGTCAAGTTAAGTTAACGTTGTTGACAAGCACGTTTTTGAAAGAAAATTCGAGTTCAAGCACCACTTAATTCTAGATATTTAACATTAATTAAGGAGAACACATGTGTGACTCTCTTCTCCCTTTCCAAACGACAATGAAATACTTCCAAAAGGGATGGCCAGAAACAATAGAAAAAGAGTGGATGTAACTTAATGGATTTTACTGCTGATTTATTAGAGAAATGTTAACATACTATATATTTTGACCAATATATTATGATACTATTATGATGTGTGCCTTATTTAGAATAATTGTTATCAATATTTAAACCAACCGCCCATAAAAATGAGTCTGTTCGAATTCTTGACAGAATGGTGAATACAATTTTAACGATAATAATTAATAATGCTGTATTTTCTGACCGTTACATCCTCCATACAATGAAATCCCGATTCCTCTTTTGTGACTATTTTATGTATTGTTTGCTGAATGATGAACTAATTTGTGCTAGTTTCAAGTTATCGATTAGTTATGGCTCTAAATGCATTGTAGCAATATTAAGGAAAATTAGTGGATGCCGAGTTAGGACCACGAAGAGCCACCAAAAATCAGATTTTTGGGTTCTCCCATGGAAATAATACGGGGTAGGGAAAACAATCCTCAGCAGCAAATTAAAAATAAAATAAATATACTCTATTTTAACAACATTTATGCTGAACAACAATCTTAGCACATTGTCATCACACAATGCAATATTTTTATACATCGATATTCGAGAGCGGATGTGTTTTATATATCGATATAATAAGATTTGCTCCATCGGTTTTAAAGATATTGAGGAATTCAAAGCATGCATCGTCGGTAAATAAGCTTCATAATTCAGACAAAAAGCTATACCTCAGTTGTACTGGATGGAATTTTTAAAGTTCCTTAAGTTCATTGGAGCAAATTTTTTAATATATTTCATACTTTTTTCTATTGTCTTTAATATATATTTTTATTTTATTCTAGTGTATGTTCCAATCGTGGTATGTAACCTGTGATATGAATTTCTTCCTATTTACGCCAGTACTTGCCTGGTTTTTATGGAAAAAGCCAAAGCTTGGAGTAGCTCTAGTAGTTGCTCTACTAATTGCATCGATTGTGGTTGTATTTGTCATTGTTTATATTAACAATTTCGATGCCATGTTTATGTTATACATAAAGTAAGTACATCGGTTTTTCTACTTTCTTCTTAATAATAGATAGTTTTTGTTGCAAATACCCCATATAAAATACATAATAGTAGTGTGTTAAAGAGAGTGAGTCCTCACAGAGGAGGTGATTTACCCCTCCGTGAGAACTCACTCTCTTTGAATTACTAAGGAGCCTCTCTCCTCATGAAATAAGTTTGTGCCTCCTTGTAGAATCTCCTCTCCTTTTCCACTATTAAGATACAGAAATAAGCCTGAGTGTTGTTTCACCCTTGTTGAATTACGCTTCGGTTATCGACCTGTCAACAATCCGCCTACTGAGGAGGCTCTGACCATGAAATAATGTGTTGCCTTTTGTACAACCTTGATATATTTTGTAGGTAACTTTCAGCTTTTATTCCCCACTTAAACTCTTATTATAAAACTAGCAGCTTAGGGTTCTCCACTTTAAAAATGTTTAAGTTATATTATGGTTAATACCCGAAAAAGAAAGAGTGGTTGCAAAAAGCAAGTGGTGCAAAAAATTAAAGTAGAAAGAAGAATCCAATAGAAGAACAGTCTGTAGAAAAACAATGTATTGAAAATGAGTGTTATATTTGCTTCAAATTAATGGAAAAGGCAGATATTTGTGTTCCTAAGCCTTGCGATCATAAGTGCTGCTTTCAATGTGAGAAAGGGAAATTGTGCAGTTTGTAGAAGATATTTTAATGGAATAAATTTTGAAGAAACCAAGGAAGAAACTTCGAGTGCATATTTAAAAACATCTTTATTAAAGCAAAAAAATACCTTCATAATTAAAGATAAAGTCTTAAAATTGAACCAATATAAAATCGAAGATATTGTGGATAGATTAAACTTCGAGAGAGTTTTGAAAATTGTACAGGGTGGCCCGTTTAAGAGGGGCCTATACCTTAACTCGAAAACTACGGGGGATGGAAAAAAAATTTAAATACAAAAGTTATTCATAGTAAAATGATCTTTATTTTTTTGTATTGTTATAATCGTCACTTTTTTATATACAGGATGGTCAAAGAAAGTTACACTTTTTTAAATGACACACCCTATATTTTATTACATTTTTGGATTCTGCTTAAAATTCTAAGCATATTTGATGTATAATGTTATACCTCTAGAGCTAGTAGTTTCACAGCTATAAACAGTTGAAAATCGGTACTTTTACTACTTTTCACCTTGGTAGCAAGAAGACCATTAGAGATGGAGTAAAATTAATTGCACATTCCTATCTTAACTTTTCAAGAGCTATCTGACGGTATTAATTGGCAGGTGGTACCATGGGTACCAAATCTGATACCTCGGTAGGTACCGTCAGTTAGCACCATCAGATAGCTCTTGAAAAGTTAAGATAGGAATGTGGAATTCATTTTACCCCATCTCTAATGGTCTTCTTGCTATCAAGGTGAAAATTAGTCAAAGTACCGATTTTCAACTGTTTATAGCTGTTAAACTACTAACTTTAGAGGTATAACATAATATATTAAATATGCTTAGAATTTTAAGTAGAATCCAAAAATGTAATAAAATATAGGATGTTTCATTTAAAAAAGTGTAACTTTCTTTGACCATCCTGTATATAAAAAAGTGACGGTTAAAACAGTACAGAAAAATTAAAGATCATTTTACTAGGAATAACTACTACTACTAAAGTCAGGGTCGGTTGAAAGTCGATATAACGCAAGGTCAACATATACAGGGAGGCATAAACTTATTTCATGAGGAGAGAGACTCCTTAGTAATTCAAAGAGAGTGAGTCCTCACGGAGGGGTAAATTACCTCCTCTGTGAGGACTCACTCTCTTTAACACACTACTCATAATGTTTAATGATGTAGATTGTACAAGGAGAGACCCATAGAGGACATTTCTTAAATTAGAAAAGAGATTCATTCTAGATCTATTTGATCGGATATTTTATTATATTCATTTTTAGCTCCCCAGATAGGATGGTTTAAAACATAATGAAATCCAAAGTCTGATATTTTTCACCATATGACTAGCTATAGAACCCAACTTACAGCAAAGCGATTTGATCTTTAAACCTGACTTTAATTGGCACCAATTTATTATTCTCAACTGACGGTCTAACTAGAAGCAGCAGTTTATTGAGTGAAACTCAGAAAAAGTTACTGCAATTTTCTATAATTTATGTTAATATCAGAAGTGGGATGTCGCTAACTTGAGAATTATTTATTATAATTATTAATCTATCTGATAAATTTCGGAAATATCTGAATAAAATCGCAGCTCTTAAGAATTCCTCATCAAACAAAGACGAATGCGCGGAAAGTACCTATATAAATGTTAAATGGGTAATAATGATGGCAACAACGTATGAGGTTTGCTGTATGTCCCGCATTTTTTCTAAGGCATTTACGAATATTTTCAATAAAATAGATAGTAGCATTATTGAACATATTTTCGCACTCAATTCCAACTCCTCGCTGCCGTTCATGTTTTTCTTCTCTACCGGATCAGTTTCGTTAATATTATGGTCAGCTGCTCGAACACAATAAATATTATATCGAATATAAGGATAATTATTTTACGTTCTCCCTGCTTAAGTGTATAACATTTGTAAGTGTTATAAAGATCTGGATTACACTTGATAAAACATAACCGAATAAAATTGCGATAGCAAGAAATTAATATTTGATGAAAGGATGTTTGCAGTACAGATTAGGTCCTAGATTGATAACATTGTTTAATAAAATATTTGCAATTTTACGCGCTTCTAGTTTTATCGAGCGGTAGCAAATAAAAAGCATAAGGTCGTAATCCTTAACATTCAATAATTACCCATATTTATATATAGGAAGTGTTATAGCAACAGATAACCGTCTGAATTGTTTTTATTATACTTCCTTTTGAATTAGAATATATATCCATCGCCTACTTCTAACCTTCAAATGAATGTATGTATGTTAGCTGGGAAATAATTGAATCAAAGTGTCACTCCACCCGCAGGTGAAGTTTCAATGAATGAATGGATGAATAAATGAACGATCAAGGGGGTGTTAATACACTGCGCACCTGTGTCTCCCTTCCATGGTGCTCCCGCTGATGCAATTATCAATCAGAGTACCTCGGCCAGCTTCAGTGCCTTGATAATAGCAAATAGTCTAAATGGTTCTAGAGATGGAAGTTCCTCTTGTTCGACGATGCAGAACCCGAAGCAGGTCATTCGCTGTTCGCGACCATTTCGCACTCCGTGAGAAGGCGTTCCGGGGTTTCCTCCCCCACGGAATCGGCAACTGTCCTCCTTTTTAATTTTTATTCTCCCCACATGCCTTCTCAGCTGCAGTGGCCCATAAGAAAGCCAGTGACTGCACACAGAGATGTGGCTTTGATAATTGCCTTAACCCTGAAATGTGTTCCCATAGACTGATCCATTTGGTTCGCTCTTCTTTCCTGGATTCTTCCTTGTAGGTGTGCGTCCCTATGCCACAGAAAGGTTTCGGTCCTAAAAGCAATGTTTGTGCTCTTACTTTTGGGCTGCTTTTTCGTCGCCTTCTATCCCAGCGTGTCCTGGTATCCATTGAAGAGATAATTTGTTATACTCGCCCAGTTCATTTAACCTATCTATGCATCCCCATACCATTCTGGAGCTGATTGTTGTTGAGCTCTGCTCTTTGATAACTGCTTAACTGTCTGAGAAGTGAACAATCTGTTCCTATGGCGTTAATTTCCGCCTGGAATATGTCCGGGTGTTTTTCAATTGCTTCGGAGAATTTGGTTCCTAGCCCAAATACTCCGGCTCTGGTCCCCTGGCCAGTTCTTGCCCCGTATGTTTACCATTTTATGGCACTTTTCTGCGATTTGAGAATGCAAGTGGTGCTCTTTTTCCATTTTTCTCTACTTCTTATCATACCCGTGAAGTATTTTTCAAAATTGTCTCTTTTGAATATATCGACCCTGGGGAGCCCAAGAATTGTTATATGTTTACCAGGGATGTTAACTCACTATTACTAAGCCATCTTCCCTCGCTCCCCCCTCCCTTGTAATTCTAGTCATTGCTTGTCTAGCTGCAACAATGTGTAGAGGTGCGAGATCCACAATTGGCTCGATTACTGATGTTGGACAAGTTTTGATTGCGCCTGTTATGCTTATGCACGCCAGTGGTTGTACTTTGTTGTGAGCTAATTTTATGCTCTGTTTTTTCCGTTTCCTTGAACCAGACGATCTACTCGTAAAGTAGGCTTACTATCATTGCGTACATCCATCGCAGGATTTCTGGTTTACATCCCCATGTTTTTCCTGCAAGACTTCGGCACACCATGAGGTCCCTCGTAGCCTTAGTTATAACTCCTTCAATGTGTTTATTCCATTTGAGTTTACAATCTAGATATCTGACTTCGGATGCCGCTATAATGTTGGTCCCGTGTATTCGGATAATTTTAATTCTAGGGAGTTCTCTCTTCCTAGAGAAGGGTACTATGGTTGTTTTGGATGGTTTTATTTCCAGCTCCATTGTTTGGCACCATTCTTCCGTTGCTTTGAGTCCAGCTTGAATGAGTTCACATAGTGTACCCTCAAACTTTCATCTTGCGGTGATGACAATATCATCGGCATACCTAACATAATGTAGGCCTAGGTCTGTCAGTATTTCGAGTAGTTCAACCACCACTAGACTCCACATTAGTGGTGAGCATACTGCGCCCTGTGGCTACCTCGACTGATGCTCACTTCAATAGTCTGATTCCCTACTGAAGATTCTGCTGTCCTCGTGGCAAGCATCTCACACATCCATCGAGATATTGTTTGGTTCACTCCCCTTCTCGTTAGTGCCCTCTTTACAGCCATGTGGGATGTATTATCGAAGGCTCTCACGATGCCTAGGAAGGCGCAGAATGCGATTTCTTTCTCATGTAGAGTTTCTTGCATCATGCTGGTCAGTTATTTATGGCTCTGGAAAGAATCCAACCTTTTAAATACTGTAAATGAGAAGTGGCGGCCTTCTCATATAAATTTTTAAATTTTACGTCAAAGTAGGTATAAAACCTTTGCTAAATCTGTATTTATTTCTAATTCTAACTGTGGGACGTTTCAATCGTTTCAAGAATTAGCCTAGAAATAGATAAATTTGAATTCTATAACGTTAGAATCATTGAGAAATAAATATATTTAAATTATGACTGAATCTATCAACCTTTTATCACTAAATTATTTTCTTTTTAGGGTACTAAAGGACCCCGTCTCGCATAATTCCTTCAAGACCATGTACATTCCGGGGCACATGCGAGCTAGCTCCTATTTTGTTGGCATCTTAACCGGCTATATTAAACATAGAATGAATGAAAAGAATACAAAAATCCCGGAAAATATTGTTAAAACTGGTAAGTTATTCAGCAGCCATATGTAAATGTCTCATCATGCAATATCATTAAATGCTCAAACCAATGAAATTCAATTTACATCTACAGGTGTGTAGAATATTTGTCTCTTTATAGCCCAGTAATGAGTTAGAAGAGTTGAAGAACCACAATACAGGGTATCTAACATTGTTTATCGCGCTCAACGTAGTAGACGTAACGCCTCCCACAGCCACATTGTATGCGTCTTCGCAAAATCAAGCGACGTGATTTGCAGACGGGTAGATTAGGGCAGCGGGAGGCGTGACATCTATTACGATGAATGTGTGGTGAACAAACAACATCCGCCGCGAATTCTGACTTTTCAACTCTTGTAACACATTACTAGGCTATGATCAGACAATAAATTTTCTAACTTTATTGGAGCAAAAAAAATCAGTCAGCACATGACTGCGGTGTTCCAGACTATCCAGATCCCGGGTCAACTCCGAGACATACAGCCCTCACCTTAGTGAGATCCAACAGCTTTAGGGTGTGCTTAGGTGCGGCCCCCCAGATGTGTGAGCAATATTCTAAGCACGGACTTATTTGCGATTCGTAGAGCAAGAGCAGCTGCTGCGGAGTATACAGTTCTTTGTTTCGAAATAGCATCCCAAGCTTCTGCAAGGCTGATTTTGCGATGTTAGCAACGTGGTGATGCCAGGTCATATTGCTGTTGATCAAGACACCCAGTAGTACCATTGTCGAGGACGAAGGAATGGTCGATCCTGCCATAATGATATCAGGGCCAGCCATATTGGCTTTCTTGGTAAAGGGGGCTGCTTGGGTTTTTGCTTCATTCAACCAAATTCCTGTCGGCCCAGGTTCGAACCTTATCCAGGTCTTGATTAATTGTTGTAATCTGCTCCTGTCTGCGCAGATAAGAATCAGTCGCTGGTAAAGGTTTTTCTGATCTAAATTGGGAGACAAAGGTACTGTCGTCTGCGAAGCTGGTTTCGGTCAGCAGGACATTAATATAGATGAGAAATAGAGTTGGTAAAAGTATTGCGCCCCGATGCACTCCTGCATTAATGTAGAATGTGTCTTGAGATGTGTCCGTCAATGCAACGTGCAGAGATCGGTTCTTAAGGAAACTGGCAAGCCATCAGCTGCAGAGAGACGCTGGCAGCCCGAAGGCCGGCAGTTTGTTGCAATCCGTTATGTCGAACTTTGTCAAATGCCTTTGAATCGCTCGAGATTCTCCGTCGTTCTCAATTGCCCTCCTTCATATATGAGTGTCATAGGCCAATATATCTCATGTTAATCTCCGTTTGCGGAAGCAGTATTGGTTATCGCTAATTATTCTGTTAGTCTCGAAGTACTTGAGTAGTTGTTGATTGACCTAATATTTAAGAGATATTTTACCCTAAGCTTAATTCGGTTATCAGCTACATTGATTATTATGGGTTCTATCTTGCTATTAAAAAAAATTGTGTCTATTTTCAACCAGTATATTATTTACGATTTTTTGTTTATTAATTCAACTGCACTTTATGTCATAAGTTCTACTATCAACACTTTCCTGCAAATTCCGCGAAATGTGTTCTAAATGGAGTAAAATGGGTCTTCTTTTCCTACTTTCCGAAGATTAAGAAGCTAACCTGGTTGACCCAATTAGAAATAATAAAAAAAAACTAAAACGAAAACTGAATCGTGAAAAGGTTAAAGAAGATCGATATATTGGAAGAAAGAGGAAATAAATAAATAAAGAACCTGACTATTCTATCTTCAAATAAAACGTATACTATACCTATAGAAACAAGTAATCCCTCTAGGAAGACGAAACTCCAGTTGTTAAAAGAATATAAAAGGTATAGAGCAGCTCAAGCAGGGATATTTCTTTAAACTTTATAATAATTGTTGGCATTCTTTTCTTTTATTAATTTTCAAAAATATGCTAGAAATAATATAGAAATTAGCTCCAAACACGATTTATTACGATAAAATTCAAGCTTCTCTTCTGAGATATCAAAGCTCAACTATAAGTCGGGACAGGAAAGGAAATCGGGACACTGCTACTGCTATGCGGAACAGTAAATTGTTATCTACAAAATCAGATCTATACGCTATAATAATTTGCCACTTATCGCAAACCGAGTATAATTAATGTGCGCCAGTTAAACGATAAACGAAACCTCGCAATGACCTAATAAACTTTGCACTTAACCTATGTGATTGGGTTAGTTTGGGGTTTTACCTATTCCAGACACTTGCATCATATTCGAGATTATCTTTAATTTATATATAAAGGGCTGCCTGCGTTACGTTATTATTTCGAGGCGAATAAACTGGGGAAAATAATTAGAAGCGCCGCATGTGAGGTAATTGCTCACGCTATTAATGTATGTGATAGAGAGGCAGAAAATAAATATATAAATATTCCAAAAAAAAATCGAAAAGAACATAGGGATCAGTCAAATGAAGTGTCAAAATAAGTGGCGTGTAAAGTTTCCTTCAATTATAAGTAAATACAGGCAAGAAACGTACAATATTGTCTAGCCAGAGGAGACGTTGATAGATAACGATATTACAGTGAACAAATGTTGGCAATGTGAACATGTAACTGGTATTATTCACGAAATCTGCTCTAGCAAGCTGCTAGTCGTGGTGCATGATGATGCTTTGCTCCAGGTGCTGCTATAGGGGTTCGCTCCGGCCTAACAACTGGAGACTAGCTTGAACAGATGAATAGAGGTTATTTTGAAAAACGGCTTCTACCCAACATTCCTCCAGAATCAGTCCTGGTATTGGATAACGCTTCTTATCATTCTCATGTTCAAGATGAAGTACCAATTAAATGCTATATAAAATTTGGTAAGCTCTCTTGGCCTCAGATAAACATTTATATGAAATAATCTCAGCCAACAAGCTTACAGAAAAACTATAGATTTGACGCCTCTAAGGCTGCCTCCGCATATGTGCGATCTGAACCCTGTTGAACTTGCTTGGGCAGCAGTAAAAAGAGAGCATAACATCAACGAACTTTTAATTAATGACTTAAATAAACTCTCACTAGAGGCGATCGGCTCAATATCAGCGGAAAATTGGAAATCATACGTCAAACACGTTCCTTGGATTGTAGAATGCTGGGAAGTAGATGAACAAATTGAAATAGTTACAGACGATTACATCATAATATTTTTTCCCATATATTGAAAATTATTCATAAAATAGCAGTCAATAAACTGTTTCATTATGCTTTCCTTTATACTTAATATACATGGTCTTTGCTGCTTCGATTCTATACTCGAGCTGTTTGTAAAATTAAATACATTTTCTGACATTCTTTTAGCAAAATATTTTTAACAAAAATGACTTTCTTAACGTATATAGGTGTGTTGCGTGTAAAACCCTTTTAAATGAGTTAGAAATATAAAATAAATAAGATGTTACCTACCCTTAAGGATGCGGCCAGCGCAACATGTGCTCCGACTACTCGTCGGTGTAGGAGTGGGTCAATTATTTACTTTTGACCAGGGCGCCACCAGTTTGAAATAACTAGATCCGCAGGCCCAAACTAGAAGATCCTCGGTCTTGAGAATCCTTAAGGGCGATTTAAAAGCAAACCACTATCAACTACACTTGTTTGGTTGAAGTTTTTCAGTTCCAAAAATATGTATATCAATACACCGCAGAGAGAAATAAAACACGCAATCTAATACAACGCTGAAGATACTAATAAAACGCCAATAACATTATGTAGAAGATCACAAATTTATCTTATCTGGTCTCCGCCGATATCACTTCCGGCTTTCTGCACGTAAGCTGCTGCTAGGCGGCTTGGGACCCATAAACGCTTAGTGGCATTTGAGGTAGTGCCCCTACCTGTGTGGCTGTAGTCTATCCCAAAAAAAAACACAGTCAACCGGACTGATGATGACGGGTAGCTACTATCTCCGGATTTAATGTGAAATAACTGACTTTATTTGACCTCTATTTGTTGACATGTCATGTAGCAGGTGCTGATTATGAATTTGTTCGCCTTAGTTCAACAATTGTTGTCCATGCCATCCATATAAGATAATGGCTACCAAATTTCATATTTCTTTCCAAAAAAACGCCTGCTTCAAGGAGAAAAGAAATGACTTTGTTGGTTTACCAAAGATTTAATATTCAACTAAAATGCCTGAATATTTATTTAAGAAAATGAAAAATATAGAATGTGTAACTAAAAAGCACTATAAATTTGTCATACCAAGCGTCATTTTACGCTCATGTTTTGCTCAAAAAATATTAATCAGATTCACGTCACTCTTAGTCATAAAACAACATTATATAAGAAGGATGGACCTAGATCCATGTGATCGATACTTAAGCAGATTGGCGACGACCACCCTCAGAATAGAAGCGAGTCGGGGTGATCATTTGGAATGATGTACTGCTGCAAATATTGATACTGGAAGAATAGATGTAGACTAGGCGCAAACAGTATAACAAAAGGAGAGGTCATAGGCAAAGAACATAAGACAGTGGACTGGTCTGAAAACTGAAGTTTAGAAAAATTCAGAAATATCATCATCAACGTCTAAGAAAAAGTCAGTAAAACCTTGCCTTTCTAAAAGCATAGCTGCTGACGATGTCTAGGATTCAAAACGCTACGCTAATTGGAAAGTCTACTCTCTTTTAAGACTGAAATGGAGTCATTCAAATTTTCAATATAGTTTCAAATAGGGAAACAGTAAATTCCAAAGGGATTTTGATTCCATCAGATGCTTATTGACAGAGCTGAAGTTTTGAAATACTGAAGCAAATATCCCTTTCCTC
>MU184765.1:156881-176089 GCA_016904865.1 Pissodes strobi
TGACAGAGCTGAAGTTTTGAAATACTGAAGCAAATATCCCTTTCCTCCAGATTTAGTTCCAAGTGGTTTTCACTTATTTCTAAACAGTAAATGATATCTTAGTGGTGCACATTTTTCTAATCGCAATGGAAAACCGTCGGATTTAACTAAATACCTTAAAGGCATGCATTGATGATCATGATAAAATATTTTATCAGAATAAGTCCCTTGCTTCCGTAATGGGTGTCTAACATACTTCAGTAATCACCGAATATTTTTCAGGATGGATACTGTGTGCTCCAATAATGATCGCATCTTTATACACAGGGTTTGTGTTCTATCTGCTACATGTTCCACCGTTATTAACAGCCTTGTATGCTTCGCTGTACCATTTTGCTTGGAGTATTTGTATTGCGTGGATGCTAATCGCTATTTCGTCTGGATATGGACGTAAGTATGCTTCAAAAATTAACGGCTATGGCCAGTTTTTAAACTATACAAATAGTTCGACATAATATATATGACAATGATTTCACATAGCTGTTTGGTGAGGATGGAAGTAGTCCATGCAAGGTCGAATCACATGTAATAAAAAAACACTGCGGATATACTGATTGTTTCTTTGAAGTCAAATTTCAAACGAACGAATGATTCTATAGGCGTTCGATTGTTCCCCATTTGTCTTCATAATTATTCCAAAAGTCAGTGTAAATATTCGTGTAATAAACATGGAATAAATTCAATACTTTAAGTTCAACTTCGTTTTTGAAAAGACATTCAAAACTTTAAGCTGGTAAATTTCAATAAACTTAAGTTTTAGATGAAAATTTAAAAAATTTTAGACTTAGGTTGAGCATAAAAGGCAATGACTAATGGGTAGCTAAAGATAATGAAACTTTGATCAAAAGCCCAAAAGAGAATTTTTTTTATAAAACAGCGATAAAGACTATTTAATGATTTCATTTTTATATTTATAAATCCCTATATAACTTTTATATAATTAGTTTTTAAATCATACCTATCGTAAACAGCATCATTACATATATATTTTTTAAATCAATTCAATAGCCTTCTTTTAAGTAATTTAATGTTTAATTACATCCTGATAACCAGTCTCAACTTTTTTGATTTTGGAATATACTGCTGGCATTTTCAAGTGAATGCAGCCTAAATATAATTTTAAATCCTCCTTACACTTGATGTTTAACATGATTTAATATTTAATTTGTTGTTGTAGCTTGGATAGATCCACTTCTGCGATGGAAGCCACTGGTCGTTTTATCAAGACTTACCTTTTGTGTATACATATCACATGGAGCCATCCAAATATATACGGCAGCTAGTATAAGGACTCCAATATACGCTAGTGTATTTAACGTAGTATGTATATTTTGCCGCAAAAGAATAGGGATTTCCGTGAAAGGTTTGGGTTGTCTTGTCTCGTCTTCTAGACGAGACTCGAGGCAAGCCAGTGGGTTTGGTCATGACACGTTACTATATACCAATCTCGAGAACCGGGCACCAAATGCTAGAAAGCAGCTAAATTAAATCGTTGATGGGGCATATAAACTCTGTAGAAATGTGGAAAAACTGGCCTCAGTTCATTTAAACTCTGAGCTGGTTTTAGAAAACATTCAAAATAAATTACTGGTTTCATACTACCAAACTTTTGTTTTTTACAAAATAAAAATCTACAAAATACTTTGGCTCTGTACATACGCTAGAGTCTTTAACGAGCCATGAGAGGATCAATGGTTCATAAAAAAATCACTAAATCACTTTTATATATCATATAATACAGGGATTGGCAGGAAGCAGGAAAAACATTATAATCCAAAAATAATTTTAAGTAAAACTTTAAGCATATCGACTTAAGCTGAACTCCCACAAAGATTTAATTTAATTTAAGATTTAACTTAATTTAATTTAATTAAATTTGGCATTCTAGCAGAAGAATAACATAACTTAAAGGAATCATCTATCAATAAACTAATGTCAATGGCATTCGTTAATTATCAAAGATGGTTAGGCATAAAGTATGTCAAAGCAAAATAAAATAATAAAAACTTAAGCTGGACTCCTACAAAGATTTAATTTAATTTAAGATTTATTAATTTAATTTAATTTGGCATTCTAACAGAGGAACAACATAACTTAATGTTTAATCTTCTATCAATAAAATAATGTCTGCTGGCGTTAAGTGGTGATTAAGTATCAAGCATGTCAAAACAAACTATAATGAAAAATTTAGAAAAAAAAAACAGAATTATAAAATATAACCGCGAGAAGATGGTTATGTTATTTAATTCAATATGTTTCGTTTTTAATTGTCAATGTTAACTATCAGCAGTTTTGATATATAGAGACCATACGCAGAGCGATTTGACCTAATTTAATTTAAAAAGATAAAAGTTAACCAACTCGGTTTCCACATTATGAAGATTTTAATTAAGTTATGTTAAAATTAAATTAAATCTGTGTATAAACCCAGCTTTAATCGATACCTATAAGCAAAACGAACAGAAGACAAATGTTTAAAACAATTCTTCTAATTATTTCGGCTTATTCCGCCTATTTTAAAAATGCTAGCTTCTAATATTTTATATTTTTATAATGTCTTGTTCCATCAAGCTCTATATTCGTTTTTTCTTTATGTATTAACTGTTGCCAGGAGTCAAATTTTTATCATATGTTGAACCTTGAATGAATCAATGAGACTATAAGAGACCACCAGATTTAACTTTTGGAAGCATTGTAGATACCACTAAATAAATCACTATTATTTACCATAAAATACAGTTATTGGCAGGACGCAGGAAAAACTTTACAATCAAAACCGCATGAAAAATAATTTTAGGAAAAAAATTTAGACATAACAACTTAAGCCGGTCTCCTACAGAGATTTAATTTCATTTAAGATTTAACTTAACTTAACTCAATTTAATTTAATTTGGCATTCTAGCAGCAGAATAACGTAGCTTAAGGTTTAATCGTCTATCAATAAAATACTGTCTGCTAGCGAATCCCAATGATATTCGTTAACTGTCAATGGTCATTAGGTATATAGCATGTCAAAGCAAACTAAAATAATAACAAATTTAGAAAAAAATAACAGAATTCCAAAATATAACCGTGAGAACAAAGGTTATATTATTTGGTTCAATATGTTTCGTTTTTAATTGTCAATGTTAATTATCAGCAGTTTTGACAAATACAGACCATGTGCAGAGCCATTTTCACTTAGCTTATTTTACTAAGATAAAAGTTAACCAAACCCTATCCGAGTATAACAAAGAGCTTCGGAGATCCAAAACAAAACTTTTAGATTCTTTTGTGAATGGATAGATGAATTAGCACCGTCCATTCGTCTACAAAAAATGCTATCAAGGAGCACTCAAACGAAATCGGCCTACTAAAGAATAGAGCTCAAGACACCTATGGTGAGACACCTGAAGAAAGTCTAAGGATTCTTCTAGAAACACACTTTCCGGGTCAAGCATAATTGCCAAAGAAGAGCTGGCACAAGAAGACGAGCCCATTGAAACCACTCGGCGGCCTACAAAAAAGAGTAAAAGGTCTAGCCAACAAAATTTTGTACAAAAAACACAATCAGATGGGCGATACATAGCTTTAAACCCTATAAATCCCCGGTAGTAGATGGAATCTTTCCAGCCTTGTCACAACAAGGTATAGATCACCTACTACCACACATTCAATCAATATTCACAGCCAGCTTTGCTTTTTTTTTTATGGCAGTGGCACACACACTAAAGGTAGATCCTATGGCGCTCGACGAGCGGTGTGTGTGCGAAGATGTTGATTGACACGGTTCTTGAATATTTGTAGGTTGTAATTAGTGGGAAACAGATGTCCTGGAAGTGAGTTCCACAGTGATGCAGTGCGCCAGACAAAGGAGTTCTGGTAAAGCGATGTTCTAGGTGTTTCTAGTTGTACGACGAACTGGTGCGCTCCTGCCGTCTGTCGGGACTGCCTGACAGGAGCTGCCAGGGGCGGGATTATGTGGGCCAAATCCTGGGAACATCTGCAGTGAAAGTATCTGTAAAACAGAGTCATCTCGGCCACATGTCTGCGATGTTCCAGACTATCTAGATTCCGGGTCAACTCCGGGTCGCCGCCGAGACGCACAGCCCTCTTCTGAATGGAATCCAGCAGCTTTAGGGTATGCTTTGGTGCGGCACCCCAGATATGTGAGCAATATTCTAAGCACGGTCTTATTTGCGCTTTGTACAGCAAGAGCAACTGCTGCGGTGTATAGAGTTTTTTGTTGCGAAATAGCGCACCAAGCTTCTGGGAGGCTGATTTTGCGATGTTAGCAACATGATCATGCCATGACATATTGCTGTTGACCGAGACACCCAGCAGCCCGATTGACGAGGATGAAGGAATGGTCGATCCTGCCATAATGATGTCAGGGCCCGCTGTATTGGCCCTCTTAGTGAACGTTGCTGCTTGGGTCTTTGCTGCGTTGAACTGAACCAAATTTCGGTCGCCCCAAGTTTGAACTTTCTCCAGGTCTTGATTAATTGCTGTAATCTGCTCCTGTCTGCGGTGATGAGTCTCAGTCGCTGGTAAGGGGTTTTCTGATCTAAAGTGGGAGACAAGGGTATTGTCATCTGCAAAACTGTAAACAGGATTATTCGTTTCGATCAGCAGGTCATTAATATAGATGAGGAACAGAGTTGGTGAAAGTATTGCGCCCTGAGGCACGCCCGCGTTGATGGTGAATGTGTCCGAGATGTATCCATCGACTGCAACATGTAGGGATCGGTTCTTAAGGAAACTGGCCAGCCAGCTGCAGAGAGAGGGACTGCCCGAGTCCCAAGGACGGCAGTTTGTTGAGCAGTCCGTCATGCCAAACTCTGTCGAATGCCTTTGAAATATCCAACGCAATCGCTCGAGACTCTCCGTAGTTTTCAATTGCCCTACTCAGTCTGTGTCCAGTTCGCGTGCTGAACGGACCTGTAGCTGGTAACAGGAGAACATACCAGTGCGACTTTTAAACCTTTTCGTGAAATCTGCGTGTTCGCGCGAACACGTAGCGTGTTTACATTTATAATTGATAAATAGGTACCACTTTTGAGTATAATCCGCAATCCGGGGTCGGAGCCCCGGCTTTTTGTAGAACCATGGCAGACCCTGACGACGATTGCTCATCGTTGCAATCGGTGGACATCCGAACCGAACCCCCAAATGATACGGTATGTAATAAAGTAAGATTTATACACAAGAAATTAAGCATAAACACCGATAAGTGCAAGAAATGCACTGAGCTCGCCGAGCCACTCAAATCTGTAAAAGGTAAAACAACAAGGACGATTATGCTCGCTCTAAATAAAGGAACAGATCACCTTAAACAGTTTCATGGCTTACGCCAATCCTCCAAAAGGGCCGCGAAGGCCAGAATTGACACCGGCAGATCAGATAATAAGAAAAAGAAAACCGATGACGAAGTCACAGTCGAGATGGATGTGGCCGAACCCGCACCTATCTCTAACGATAAAAAAGAGATGGCAAAAACCAGTGATAATGAATCTGCACATACCTCGTTACTTGAGATTAGCAGTGAACCGGCCCCGATCACCTCTGCGCTCCTGATAAATGAGCACAACAACGACGGCTTTAAAACGCCTTACAAAACCATTGGCTTCAAGAGAAATGTTAAAGAAGTCAAGCTCGACTTTAGCGAGGGCTCGCGAGTCCCAACAAAGAATCGCTTTGACCCCCTCACAGACCATGAAGATGACGACAGCAGCATAATATCGTCATCCGCCATAAGTGATAGCACAAAGAAAAATACCAGAAGAGTCAGCACAAGATTAAAGAAGAAGGCACAAGCCCCACTGAAAACGAAGCCTGGCCCGCCTCCACCCGTGGTCCTCCAAGGAAAGATACAAAACCACAAAAGACTTCAGGAAGACATGCAAAAACTGCATATTACAAAATTCACTATAAAATACGCTAGAAATAGCACAATAGTGTATTTAGAAACCGAAAAAGACTGGGCCACCTTTAAGCGCAATTGTGATAATGAAAAAGTCAAATATCACTCTTATGCAGACCGCCATCAGAAGACAAAAGCCTTTGTCCTACGCGGCCTAGACGCCGAGATACAATTAGCCGACATTAAACGCCAGCTTACTGATGAGCATGACCTAAATGTAAAGAATTTATTCGAAATGAAAAAGACTCGTGTTCCGCTTTACCTAGTCGTACTGGAAGCCTCTGTAACGCTGAAAAAGCTTCAGCAAGATGTCCGTACACTAATGAATATAAGAATTACATGGGAACTTCGACGTAATGAGAAGCCTATTATGCAATGTCGGCGTTGTCAGGGCCACGGACACTCTATGTCCTTTTGTCAGAAGGACTACAGATGTTCAAAGTGTGGCCGAGAGCATGAAATAACAGCCTGCAACAGTGACGTAATCAAATGCGCGAATTGCGGTGGACCCCATCGCTCGATAAGCCAAGAGTGCCCTGTCTACCAATACAAATTAAATCAATTAGCGGCTAACGCTAATCGGCAGCAGCCGAAGAAATACGTTCCTGCTCCCTTGCCCGCCACGCCGGCCTGGCAGGGGCAAGGTCAACGAGACCCAGGTCGGGGTATAAAACCAAGGCCCCAGCAGCCCCCGCAAGAACAGAGACAACCCCCCGTCAAAAGGCAACCCCCACCGCGAAGGGACAATTATGAAAAAGAATTTCCGGAAACGCTAAGGGCCCCTCATCACACCGCACCTGACAGGAGCGCAGAGAACGCGGTAAGTGGCGCTTCTCAAATGTCGAATCACTTTAATAATTTATCAAATATCGTGGCTGAGATTAACTCCACGGTGAATATCAGTGAATTGTTTTTTGCCCTTGACGAGTTTAGCTCAATGCTAAAATCTTGTAATGGAGACAAAGCTAAAATCATGCAAGGAACAATTCACTTTTTCACCGTGGAGGTATTTAAATATAACATCTGAACGATTTGTTATAAATGTCTGTATGTAATATATTGTCCTGGAATTGCAACAGCATTAGGCATAAGCTTGGTGAATTTAGGCATTTTGTGTACAATTCCTCCTTCCAGATTGTCTTCCTGCTCGAAACAAACCTCGAACGAGATTTTAAATTAAAATTTCGAGGCTACAACATAGAACGCCATGACCGGCAAGGCCGAGGCGGCGGCGTAGTCTGTTTGATACATCGATCTCTGCGTTACAAAAGAAAAACGCGTCTAAACACACTTATTGAATATGTTAGCATTGAGCTTGATGACGGTCGGTGTATCAGCGGCGGCTATGCGCCTCCTGGTCTCCGCATAACACAAAACGATTTTCTCGCCTTTTTAGAACCGGGCGAAAGATCTGTCCTTGTGGGTGACTTTAATGCGAAAAATATCTTATATGGCGATAGCTTAAGCAACCACAAGGGCAGAGTTCTACGCCACTTACTGGAAGACAACCTGGATATCCTATACTTAAGAACTCGATTTCCTACCTTTTACCGTGAACGCTATCGGCCCTCTTACCTAGACGTTGTTATTGCTCGCGGAATGGCTGGCATCTCGGCGCCTAAGGTCATAAATGGCCTTAACTCGGATCACCTTCCAATTAAGTTGTGCCTGGCAGGAGTCAGGCGGCCGGAAGCCATTGAAACAAGAGTTTCATACAGAAATCTTAATTGGAGGGAATTCCGGGATAGGCTAAACGAAGTGACGGTCATTCCCAGGCAAATAGAGTCCGTCCGGGACTTAGAGGCCGAAGTCGACACATTAACACACAATATCCAGCGCGTCAAGGACGCAATGTGTCCGGTAGTCAGGAAGAAATCTTTCTTAGAGACACTTCCTGATGATATCCTAAATCTGATCAGCTTCCGGAACCGTATCAGGCGCAGATGGCAGAGAAGCCGTGCTGCAGCCGACAAACTAAGAACCAACGCTCTGACGGAAGAGATCAAGAAGAAAATCCGAAATCACAGAGACGCGGTGTGGATGCGCTTTGTGAATGGGCTCGGTACGGACGACGGCTCGCTATGGAAGTTAGCGAGGCAGGTCCGCGGTACTAAGGCGCAAATGCCGGCCATTGAAAATAATGGCGAATATATAATTGACGACCGCACCAAGGCCGAAGTATTCGCGGACTTCCTCGCTGACGTTCATGGCGAAATACCGGACTCCGTACCATTGCACGCTCATGTCACAGAGCAAACAGCGCTGTTCACAGGAAGAACATATCCTATACCGCCCTCTGTGATGGATAAGCTTCTCGTTAATCCGTCAGAGATACGCGGCGCCCTCCGCCGTCTGCCAAAAGATAAGGCTCCGGGACCGGATCAAATCCCGTACCTGCTCCTTAAAAATCTTCCCGCCAAAACTATTGTACATTACATGCATATAGTGAACGCCGTACTTCGTTTGCAACACTTTCCTAGCTCTTGGAAGGTCGCGCACGTAGTACTGTTCCCGAAGCCCGGGAAAGACCCGAAATTCACGTCATCGTATAGGCCTATCTCCCTTTTGAACACGTTAGGCAAGCTCACCGAGAAGCTCTTGTTGCCCAGGATCAGTGAGACAGCCTCGAACCTTCATGTACTGCCTGAGGAGCAGTTTGGGTTCCGCAGTGGGCATAATACTAATATGCTCACTGCGAGAATCGTACAGGACATATATGAAGGATTCAATATGAGGCATTGCACGTCTCTACTGCTCCTGGACATCGAGAGGGCGTTCGACCGGGTGTGGCACGACGGCCTGCTGTATAAGCTCTTTGTGAAGCTAAGCTTCCCTTTACATACAGCAGCGCTGATTGCGTCATACCTGGCCGGGCGCACCTTTTCGGTGCGCATCTACGAGTCGGTCTCGACTTCGAGGCCGATTCGATCCGGGGTACCTCAGGGAACGGTACTATCGCCGCAGCTATTTAGTTATTACATAGCAGACCTTCCATCCCATCCTAATACTTCCTTGGCGTTTTACGCTGACGATACCGCCCTTTATTCCCATGCCTTTACAGCGCAGGAGGCAGTCGACAACCTAAGTGCTCACATGGAGCAAATCACCCTGTTTTATAATAACTGGAAAATTCGTCTCAATCCTAATAAAACCGAATTAGCCGTTTTCACAAAAAAGCGCACCAACGTAGAAGCAGCACCAATTTTAATACATGACACCCCCATCCCTCCTAAATCCCATATCAAATACCTAGGCATCTATCTCGACAAGGGGCTCTACTTTGGCAGACACGTTGCCTATATACAAGAAAAGAATTTCAGTATCTTTGAAAAGTTAAGGCCCCTTGTCCGAAGTGGATCCTACCTCAGTCCCGTAAACAAAATTACCCTATATAGGTCCATCATTAGGCCCTTCCTGCTGTATGGGGCGCCAGTCTGGTGTTCGATCGCGGATTATAACCTCAAGAAAATTCAGGTTATTCAGAATAGGTACCTGAGGGCTGCCTTCTCGGCGGGGCCGCGTACCCGGATCAGCGACTTGCATGCATGGGCTCACATAGAGTACATAAGGGAGTATATTGACAAGACTGCATGCAGGTTCTATGATCAGGGAACGCGCGGCTCTCCGAGGACCGCGAACTTGGCTAACTTGAGGTATGATCCGCAGGACGGACCCAGACACGGCCCTATACACAGGAAAACCACACTTTTCTACCTGGAACCTAGGCCGCCTTAACAGATGGACCTATTCCTATCCCTCATCCCGATTATCCCGTCAAGCTCTCCCCCTTTTGTGCCCCTGGCGCACTCGAATAAAGCGAGAGGTACCAGGAGCACAGAAGTGTATCCATTCAAACCTCGCGCACACATAAGAAACCAACCAGTCTTACTGAGAAAAAGTATCAGGAGCCAAGAAGTGCATTTATTGCAGACTTCGCGAATATACGAGCCAGTCTTGGCGAAAGCAGGTATATATGCTGCGCTCAGACTGTCTCCTGCTCCCCTGCTCCAGGCAAGCGAAGTACGGCCACACGTGGCCAAGTTTCTAATGCCTGTTTGCAATTCCGCGCCGCACTGAGATTATGTAAATAATCTCTTACTTTATATTGTATTGTTTTGTATGTTTTATGTTTGTAACGTATGCTAAATACCAAAGGAACGAGAAATGAGGTTTTTCACTGTGTTTTTCCTCATACTACCCTCCCTCATCTATCTTCCTTCACCTCAAAACAAGTCATTCAGATGTTATAGCCAGTCGTTGATAATTCATCAATTCTAAAGCTCTTGAAGGGTGTCAAGGCACACCCAAGTAAAACTAGCTTTTAACTGAGAAGTGTCACTGAAAAGCTGCAATAAACATAGCTGGCCATACAACAGCCAAGGGGTAGGTGCGGCGTGTTGAGGGGTCCTTAACGGCGCTATAGGCGTGCGTGGATTACCCACACAATGTACATATATATATATATCTTACGTTATGTAATGTAGCTCTTAGGTGAAGTGTTAAATGAAATCAGTAATATAGATGTGTGATGATGATGATGATGAATTGCCCTACTCCATATATGAGTGACATAGGCCAATATATCTCCTGTCGATCTCTCTTTGCGAAAGCCGTATTGATTATCGCTGATTATTCTGTTGCTCTCGAGGTACTTGAGTAGTTGCTGGTTGACTACACGTTCCATGACTTTGGAGATTATTGGAAGCAAGGCAATCGGGCGATAGTTTGAGGGCGTAGTTTTCTTGCCTTTTTTTGGAACAGGTTGCACTCGAGCGACTTTCCAAGAGGATGGGTAAATCCCTTTTCTGTAAGAAAGAGAAAAAAGAGGAAAAAGCTTTGGCCTATATTCCCAAAAACTGGAGGAAAGTTAAGGTCGCGTTCATACCAAAGACAGGATCACAAGAGGAACCAAAGTCTTAACCTATTTCCTTCTTAAAACGATGGAAAAGGTTATCGATAGGCACGTCAGGAGCAAGTTTCTTTCTAATGCTCCACTGCATGCAAAACATTTCGCATACCAACCATCGAAATCTATCACTTATGCTCTTCAAAATCTCGTTCGCGATATTGAGAAGACACTGGCTAAAAAGAAGTGGCGCTGTGTGCATTTCTAGACATAGAGGGTGCATTTGACAACACCTCACATGAATCCATTCAGCGCGCCACAACCTGCAGAGGAGTGGCACCAATCACTACAAAATGGATAAAATCCATGCTAACCAGGCGTGAGGTCACCGCGACCATTGGAGAAACAGCCGTCACAGTCAAAGTAATAAAGGGATGCTCTCAAGGAGGAGCCCTATTACCCATGCTTTGGTCTCTGATGGTTGACGATCTACTGGTAAGACTAACTGAAGCAGGCTTTGAAGTCCAAGGTTACGCAGACAACCTAGTTATAATAATAAGAGGCCAGCATGACAACGTTCTCTCAGAACGTATGCAAAGTGCACTCAACTTTGTCAGCACATGGTGTACACAGGGAAGCTGAACCTTAAAGCACCCACTTTGGGAGGGACAACGGTAGAGCTTTCAAAAGAGGTTAAGTATCTTGGCATTGTTCTTGACCAGAAACTAACCTGGAACCCACACCTGGAAAGAACTATAAAAAAAGTAACGGCAGAGCTTTGGACCTATCGACGACTCTTTGATAAAACATGGGGGCAACAACCCTCGATCATCTGGTGGTCTTATAACACTGTTGTTAAGCCTATTATAACCTACGCCTGCTTGGTGTGGTGGGTAAAAACAAAGGAAATAACAACAGAGCGAAAGCTAACAAGAGTACAAAGGTTCGCCTGTCTGGGTGTAACAGGGGCCATGAAAACGTGCACCACAGGACCTCTGGAAACCCTACTTCACCTCCCTCCGATGCACATATGCATAGAAAAGGAGGCCTGGACCAGTGCGTACAGAGTCGCTCAGAAACAAAAACTGAAACCTGAGGAAATCTGACTGGTCACCTTAAAATTCTGGAGGACATCCAGATAGAGGCGATGACCAAACCAACCAATACAATGGAAACAAAACTACATTTTGATCGTTCGTTTGAAGTGGTATTGAAGACCGCAATACTGCAGAGGAAATACTAAAACGACTAGAGAGAGGATCACTTGTCTGGAACACAGATGGATCAACGATGAAAGAAGGAGCGGGATACGGAGTTTATGGACCTAGGTGTCGAATCTCTGCACCTTTAGGAAACACTCCCACAATCTTTCAAGCAGAACTAAATGCTATCAATATCTGAATGTGCCATAAAGGCTTAAGAAGTGCTAAGATCTATATCCTATCAGATAATCAAGCAGCCTTAAAAGCGCTAGGATCTAGCAGAATCAACTCCCGGCTAGGGTGGGATTGTCGGATGTCTGCAGATAAACTGGCAAACAGAAATAGACCCACTTTAATGTGGGTACCAGGGCACGTGAGTGTGGAAGGCAACGAAGCCGCTGACCAGCTCGCACGGAATGGTGCACAGACTTCCTTTTGCGTGCCTGAACCATTCTATGGCATCACTAGAGGACATGTTGTAATGAATGAACTCAGAAATTTTGAGAAAAAGCGGGAAGAGACACATTGGGCCAATGCACCTGGCCAGAGACAGACCAAGAGGCTCATCTCTCACTCGCCGAACTTCACAAAAAAGCCTCTCAAGGTACAAAAAAATGAGATAAAACTGGCAGGGGAATGGCTAAAACAACTAGAGAGGGGATCACTTGTCTGGTACACGGATGGATCAAAGATGAAAGAAGGGAGGGATCCGGAGTTTATGGACCTAGGTGTCGAATCTCTGCACCTTTAGGAATCACACCTACAATCTTTCAAACAGAACTAAATGCTATCAATATAGCCATCTCTGAATGTGCCATAAAGGCTTAAGAAGTGCTAAGATCTATATCCTATCAGATAGTCAAGCAGCCTTAAAAGCGCTAGGATCTAGCAGAATCAACTCCCGGCTAGGGTGGGATTGTCGGATGGCTGCAGATCAACTGGCAAACAGAAATAGACCCACTTTAATGTGGGTACCAGGGCACGTGAGTGTGGAAGGCAACGAAACCGCTGACCAGCTCGCACGGATTGGTGCACAGACTTCCTTTTGCGTGCCTGTACCATTCTGTGGCATCACTAGAAGACATGTTGTAATGAATGAATTCAGAAATTTTGAGAAAAAGCGGGAAGAGACACATTGGGCCAATGCACCTGGCCAGAGACAGGCCAAGAGACTCATCTCTCACTCGCCGAACTACACAAAAAAGGTTCTCAAGCTACAAAAAAAAAATGAGATAAAACTGGTCGTAGACTTTCTCACTGGACATGGCCCCTGGAGGTACCACCTCAAGAAAATGAGGAAAACCACTGACGAACAACGCAGATTCTGCCAAACTATGGTTGAAATATCAGAGCACTTACTCTGCGAATGTCAGGCACTCTGACTCGCCAAAGTTTGACGCATCTCGAAAATGCCCTTATAGCAACAAAAGCTCCTCAAAAATATTCTGAGATTCTCGAAGGAGATAGGGATTTTCGTGTAAAATAAAAGGATATACACAAAAGATCAATTATGGTGGACGAGTTAAAGGGCAAATCTTGCCGAGCTTTTAATTAAGTTAAATTATGTCTTAAATTAAATTAAATCTCCGTATGAAACTCTAAAATCTCTAATGTGAATGTTATTTCTCAACAGTTTGACATATACGGGCCATGCGCAGAGCGATTTTCACTTAATTTAATTTAAGAACATAAAGTTAACCAACGCTCTAACGGGTTCCCACATACTAAAGTTTTTAATTAACTCAAGTTAATTATTTATATGAATTTAAGGTTTAACTTAATTTAATTTAGTGGCGTTCTAACAGAAGTATAACATAACCTTCTACTTCTTAATTAAATTTTCGACCAATGTAATAACCTCTGCAGTCGAATGCCAACGACCTTTGCCAACTGTCAATAATAAATATGTTTTTACCATGCCAAGTCAAACGAAAAATAATGAAAATAACAGAAAATTATAACAGAATTCCAAAATATAACCGCGAGATTAAAGGTTATGTTATTGTTATTATTATTTGATTCAATATGACTCTTGTTTAATTCTAAATGTCAATTTTCAGCAGTTTTAACATATACGAGCTATGTTCAGGGCGATTTTCACTTAATTTAATTAGCAAGGTAAAAGTCTTAAATTATAATAAATCTCTGTATGAACCCAGCTTTACTCGGTACCTAAGGAGGATGAATAGAAGACAAATGGTTAGATATTTTTTCTATTTTTGTCGGCCTTTATTCCACTTATTTTTAAAATAATAGCCTCTAACATTTTATATTTCCAGAACTCCCTGTTTCATCGCGCCTTATATTTAATGTTGCCAAAATCGGTTTTTCTTTATGTATTTACAGTTACCGATAGTCAAATTTGTAGACATTTGGCTAATAAATATTGTACATGTTTTTTTCTAAATTTACTTATTTGCTTTACTTACATCCTGATAATACACCAAAAATGTCAGGTAGAGAGTCCTATTGTGGTACTTAAAATGTTAACATTTTATGCCCAAAAAATAATATATTATTATTTAAAAAATTAGGCCACCTACCACCTATCTTATGATTATTTATTTGTTTGTTTTAGGAATACCAAACGGCAGCCGATATATTGTTAGCTTACATGTTAGCATTCGTCCTATGCATGCTCTATGAATCTCCAATAATTGCCTTGGAGAAAGTCTTGTTAAAAAGAGGTAAAACATCGTTTATGCTATAGAACTTATAGAAGGAAACTTAGCATTTAATGTCATGAATAAAATAATGTTTTTAGGATCTGAGCCTCTTCAAAAATCAGATAAGAAGAGTATTGCAGATGAACCATCCCCTCAAATCGCGTGAGAATACAACGTATACACCAAAGGCTTGAAATGTATTGTTATATATTATATTAAATCGTTTTAATACAGCAGTTTGTCTTGTTTTTCACATTGTCTCTAATAATAATCAAACCGAATATACTGGAGGGAGTGTTTCTTAAGCGAAGGAAATTTTACTAAAAATAAAGAATATGTCTATATTATTTTGCTAGATAAATTTCAATTTTAATAATTAATTAATTTAACACTAAAATTAACCAGGTAAACTAAATATTTTCTTAAGTAAAATTTGGCCGCGAAGTATTCAGAAGCATCAATTTCTGATAGAATTTTTGAATTTTTTTGGCACATTTTACCTGGGTAGTGAATAAGAATTATCGCATCAGATTTAACGCGTTAGATGTCAGATTTTTCTCGGAAACAGCAAAAAAAATTCTATAATTTTGATAAAATTTTATGGATACATTCTCTTTTGACGGTCTTCCAGACCCTATTCAAATTAGCGAGTATTTTTTTGGCCGCGTTTATTTTTGAAAGAGAGGTGATTTTGGGTCGTTCTAGCCTCGAAAATGTCGCAGTGATCGAAAAAATCGAGACGACAGTTCAATAGAGAATTTCTCGGATAGAACCTCTTTAAATAGTTTTCTGTTCCGGAAATGACGGAAAAATGTATACACCGATAAAAAATAAAAAAACTTGTAATTTTTTTTTGTAGGGAAAAATAATTTTTTGAAGTTTGCAGTTCTTTCGTGTTGTCTTAAGCACACACCGTATTTTTTTCTCATATTGTTTCCATTACTCCAACAGTCATTGGCCTAATATTAAATAAATAATTTCATGCCATATAATGCACTTTATTCTATGCAAATCGCACATTTATCTCAAACGAGGTAATTAAATAGGATTAGTGTGTTTTTAAATATTTTAGTAAAAGTTTTAAAATCAGTATGGCATTTTGTTCACCGGTTGGTTGGGTACATACCCTTTGAGGTTTAAATCAGATATAAGGTAAGATGAATATAATTTAATATCAACTCAAAATTTTGAGTAAAATAAAGTTCAATGGTATAACATATAGGCAAAACGAGAGGTCCATTAGGTTTCTTGCATATTTCTGTTGTATTATTTATTTAAAAGACTTAAATCAGTTCAAGCTACCAGAAGACGTCAAAATTAATTTCTTTGTACATATTTTTAAAACACAATAATTTATATAAGTAAATGCTTTGCTTATGTTGCAAATCCAAAATATATATTTTACTTCTATCAATAAGACACGTTACAAAAGCAGGGTGCAATACTCGATTTCCGGATATTTTTAATATAGAGTGACAAACTTGACACATCTCTGGAATAAGATGATGCTGCAAATGCTTTGTATTAGGACTTGCAGAAATGCGGAAACAACCCTTGTTTCTGTAATCAAGAATCTTCATACTACTACAGAAAATGTGGTGTCACTTTATCCTTCTTCCTCAACAGTTTATTATTCACTGTAATAGATATATTATTATCATTTAATAAAGTCAATATTTTCAAATTGTCACTAGTCCGATACAATCGCATCTCATTTTTCTGTGGGCAATTTTCCAACGGCTGAGATATTTGTACTTTGATAAGAGGCCATAGACACTGAATAGCAGGCATCCTTTTTACACAAAAATGGTGAAAAATTATATATCATATTTTATATTAAAATAATAATAATTGACTTTCCAACATGATGACTTGGCACGCTTTTCCTTTCTTCTAATCGGCGCAAAACCTTCACCTTAGCTTAGAAGAGACCGAGGGTGAATAATATCAGATAAGAAAAATTTTAAAATTGAAATTAAGTGAATTTACAAGTAAGATGCTTAAGCTAGAACGAGTCGTCTTCAAAGCGTGCAAATAGGCCCTAGCTCTAATGCCGGAGAGTAGGGTTGGTTTTATTTATAAGGCGCCACGGGCTTGTAGACGGCACAAGCAAGAAATACCCTAAAGCTGAAAAATATGGTACTCGTTTTAGCCTAAGCCTCGCAACTACCAAAAGAAAATTACCTAAATAAATTCGACATTAATTTGATTAGGTTGATTTGAATTTAACCAGTACGAACGAATGAAAACAAAATAACAACCAAGAATTAATTTAATAATGAAAGGCAAGTAAGTAGGCCAGTATTAAAAATTTAAAAGTGAGACGCAAAAAAACTAAGGATTAACGACAAAGTCAATATTAAACTGTAGTATCTATAGCAAGTCAATGAAGCCAAAATATTTTAAACATAGAGCGCAAATAAACTAAGCCAAAGTACTTACTTTTTTTAATATCCTTTATCTCTGCGTAGTCGAGGTAATCCAGGAATAATTAAATAACACAGGCAAATTCAGTAAATAGAAAGTTGGTTTATTATTCAATAAAAAAAAAAACAGATACAATAAGGTGACGATTTTTCCAGTTAAATGAAAGAGAGAATGTACTAAAGGGTGTCCAGCACTGTATTCTCATTACGCTAAATATTACGACTAGTACCGACTACTGTTCTAAAAGTCAGAAACTTTACTCAGTTACTTGATGCATAAGGGTAAAATAAAGAAAATTAAATAAAAAACAATTAATCGAATTATTTTACTCGATTAAAAGCCGATATGATTATATTTTATAGATAGAACGAAAACTTCCAATAATAAATTAGTTCCTTTGTTCACTCGAACGTGATCACCTTGTGGTGGCTAACGAGGTTCGAAGAGAAATATAACGCGATATAACCGGTGTTAAAAAAACCAACCGAACGAATCAAAAATATAAATTTACGTTCTTACTTTTGAAAATTACTAAGTTCAAGAGACATAAATAAAAGACCCTCATTTGATTTTGGGCTCGCAAACCATGGTCTGTTGTCACAGTGCCGCTCTACAAACTAATTATGTTTATAACTAAAACTAGGTAGGTACTCCAATAAAAAAATTATGCCTTGGGCAGTCGATTAAAATTAAATCAGCAGATTGGGCGCTGTCTTCGTTAATCAATTATTAACCAGACTCCATCTGACCATAAAGGCTTTCTTCTTAGAGGCTAGAAAACTAAATGAGGAACAAGACAACACAACGCCAAATCTACGGAAAGAAAGCGAGAGTTCCCTAATAAAGGTACCTAAACAAATTGATATTCGGAAAAAAAATTCGCGTTACTCGTCGCAAATTTCATGAAATTATACCCGATTATTTTAATAAACTACGAGCCTGTTTCGGCCAGTTAAAAATGTTAAAAGTATCGACTGACAAGAATAAAGCAAGCTGAATCTTAGATTTTGATTTACGAGAATAAAATAAGTTAAATTTTAGGTTTCGACCTATTAATTGGAGCAAAAAAAATGATCTTCATTAGCAAAAAAAATTTAATTAAAGCTTAATTCTTGAGCAAAGAAAATTACAGTTTGGCGTATCTTCGTCAAGGAGATAAATTTAAGTTAAATCTCGGGTTTATTAACCAGAGTAATGAATATTACGGTTAGGCGCTTATATTTAAAGATAGAAAGGAAAGAAAAGGGAAGAAACAAATACTAATAATAAAGGTAGGGTAGCTCACATTTAGTTGATCTTGGTGGTTTTCCAAGTGGAAAGGGAAGAAACCCATATACTTCCTCTGACGAAGAGTCCTTTAACGGCGTCCGAATCAAGTCACAATCCAGAGACCAGATTGGCGTAGCCTAATGACTGAGCTTTAAGGGCTCGTAAATGAAACCCTGCCGGTCGAAATACTCTGCCGGTTGAAGTACCCCGGCGGTCGAAGTACCCCTACGGTCTAAGTACCCCTACTGTCGAACCCTGTAGAACATAAAAATATTCAAGATTCTGCATGTAACTCATGACCAAAGGACATTTAAACTCAGACAATTAAAAAATATCTATATCAGGAGAAAACAGTGAAAAAAAGAAATTACCTGTAAAGGGTTGCTATATGACTAGATCGTTGGAACGCTCAGGTAGGTCGTGGACGGACAAAGAGACTTCAGTAAAGAATTAAGACGCAATTAAAATCCACTCACGGCGTCCCAAAATGGCGGCATGTGTAGTAGAGAGACAAAAAAAGAGCAAATTTACTCACCTACCTAAAGCAGCATTGAATCCCAGCTACGGGGCGAGTTCCAGGCACTAACGAACAAAACCAACCAACGTAAGCAAAATAAGGTCGGAAACTCTAGAAATTGTCGGTTGGAACAATCCCATGAGGTAGAACAAAAAAACTTCCAACACGACCATACTGCTTCGAACGGCAAGTCAACGTGGAGCGATTTCCTTGAAATATTCCCAATACAAACTACGCCGGGCTGATAAGAGTATAGTTACCCGTCACGTGGCCACGAGCTGTCATACCCAATTATCTAAAGCGATTTCGAAAGGAAAACGCAGAACTTTGATGTACCAAA